>CAJUYH010006854.1:0-18983 GCA_910591685.1 Galerucella tenella
GTACAATTCAAAAATGTGATAAAATAAAGGGTGCTCCATTTAAAGGATTTTTTCTAATTTTATTCGCCGTTAAGACGCCAGAGTATAGTTCGTTCGTAGTGCCCCACTCTGTATTTAAAAATATAACACATTGATTAAAAATATTAGAATATTTCTGGACGGGTACAATCCATCAATTCTCCATCGTGAACTTAATATCCATCCGACTTCATCCAACATTTATTTATATTGGTGACAGTTGTCAAATGTTATAATATTTGAGGTGTGTTTACAATTGAACAAAGATTTATTAATTTTGATCAGGATATGATGGTTGTAGATAAAATAGTATACAAACCTCGGTAGGAAGTAATGAAAATCTTCTCACCTCGGTGTGTAATATACTATTTCTATTATTAACCTAGGTCAATAATGGACAAATTTGAATATTTTGAGAATTCAGGTTTAGTACTTCAACAAAAAATTGTTCAACATAATTTTGTATACCCAGGAGATTGTCTTCAACATATTCGCTGCTTGAAATTACCTATCCAGATATAATTATTTGAAGAGGAATGCCATTAGTTTAAAATTCGCGCTCAACCAAAAATAACTGATGACACAAGGAGTGCGTTCATGATATATCGAAAACTGACAGTGTCCTTGTCAGTCAGACGACGGGGTAAACGCTTCTCGTGGTGCGTTTGTGAATTATTTTTAATTTTTATCTTAAATTTGGCTAGTAGACGAGAAAATTGTATAACCAACATGGTGGTGGGGACATTTATAAGCCTCGCACCTCATTCCGCTCGGGGCAAAGCCCCTTGCGGAATTATTTTGAAACGGACTTTACAATTCAAGTGAGCGGTGCCTTTTTAGGAAAAATTTGGAAAACAAATTTTGTGTGACATATCAACGCAAAGAGTTTGTCGCAAATGTGTATATTTTTAATTATTTTAAAATGGTTTAGTTGTAGAAGTATTTGTAAAGTGATATGAACATTTTCTATTTGTAATTATTTCTATTTTAAGATCACACTTACATATATCAACAACAAATTTAATTGAAAAACCTACCAACCTAGTTACGTCCAATGCAATAACTAACAATAATCACACTAAACAAGCAAAATTAAAATATGACCACGTTAATTTGTAATTTCTTATATAAATTGAAGTCGAACAGACGCATTATGCATTACTCACAGCTATTTTAATGTTATGCAAAGTTTGTTTTTCATGTAATGTAATGTAATGTAATGGACTTGCCATAAATCAGCTCCTAGTGAGGTGTATATAGTGTTGAAAAACTTTATAAATTACCTTTTGAAAGAGGGGAAAGTAGTAAATAATGGACTGAAGCACTACCAGCGCTTTCTCCAAAAATTGTTACGTTGTTGGGATCTCCTCCAAAATTTTCAATGTGTTTTTGTACCCATTTCAGTGCTAAAACTTGATCTTTCATTCCCGCATTACCAGGTACTCCCAAGGATTGGTCGGCCATACTGAGGAATCCTGTAATAACAATTTTCAACTTGTAACATCAGAATTATTTGAAATGAGGAAATTGAATGTTTAGTTGGAAATGTTTGTTGTTCCAAACCTAACAATTGAAGTTAATAGGATCAGTTATTGTAAATGGGCATATTCAGTAATTTTTAATTTTAGATTAGAGTAGGTATTTTATGAAAAAATGTTTCTATATTTTTCTAAGCTGAAAGTGGGGATAGCAGGCGCGAGCTTTGAACGTCATGTCACTCTTCTCTCCTTCGTGACGTCAATGAGCCTACGATCTTGAAAACGACAAAAACCGTTATTTGGATTTGTTATGTTGGCTCTCCTGGTTTTTTAATTTTGACATCTCATCTGTTTTGCTTTCGTGCTTCCAGAATGTTCAATGTTGATAACAATATAAATTGCCCAAGTGAAATATTCGTTTTACGTTTCACGAGATGATAACAGACGATAATATCCTGTTTTGGAAAAGCAAAGGTTCAAAAGAAGTTGTCCAAATCCAGGAACATTTACTGTTGTGAATATTTATGTATAGGTACATAAAGTAAATTGGAGGAGAATAAATTAAATAATGGTCAGCTGGGGCTTATCTTCTTTAGACGTTTTGGCCTCGGCCGTAGCAGCAATTGGCCAGCCACTCTAACAAATAATGCCAATGTTATTCCAGAACTAATTACGTCACTTGGCTTGGTCAAACGAGTGTTCAAATTTCCCTAATATTTGTTCAACTTTTTTCTTGAATCTTGTGACTGAATATCGAAGGAAAGTTGCGCAAGATGAAAAATTATCAGTAGGCTTTCGAATGAACATACCTACTGTTTTGAGATTTGAGCATCATCTAAAAAGGCCCAATTTCTTTAAATTGGAAATGAAAAAAACAATTTCCTTTGAAATTATATTAAAGTGTTCTATACAAATATAAAATGTTTGGAAACTGTATAAATCACAAGAAGTTAAACCTAACCTAACTCCACAATATCAAAATTTATTGTGAAATTAAAACATTCATTCTCAAATATATTCTAAAGCAACGCCAAGTTTTTGAGATTTCACTCAAACAATAAGTATGGAAGAAAGGGGGCAGAATGAAACGTTTGAGTCTCAATAAATGTCACCTCAGTTTATATATGGTTGAAATAATACCCTCCTTGGTGTGCGTCATCGATTGTGACGTATATTCGGGTTTTCGGAATTTGATAAATAAAATCATCAGGATATCAGGATCGTATACAACCAAATTCGAATAGGCTATGAAATTAATAATTATCAGCTTCTTTTTTTAACTGATAATACTTTCAAAATGCTTATAGTTTTTCCGTGTATCTAGGTAGGGGAGCGAGGGGCTTGTTGTAACAGGGGTAAGTAGTAACAGGCCCTTTTCACTAGGATCTTAAACGCTATTAACGTATTTCTTTGACTCGATTTAACCTATAAACCGAGCCGCATCATGTTGCCATAGCCAATGTCCCGCCGGCCGGCGCAGTGAGCGGAAGTGTGCACGTGCTTCATTTCTGCCAGGTAATGTAAAATTGTACTGTCGTAAAATTTCGGTTTGCGTATTTAATATCGACTAATTTCAAATTTTCTGTATCTTATTTCCATTCAAATTTATCTATCTCTGATAATGTGTAACAGTTTTTATGATTGCTAAATTGTTTAAATAGTTATCTTGATAAATGTTGAAAATCATACCATAGGGTTAGTTGTAACAAAATCCCGGGGCTTGTTGTAACGTGTTACAACATGCCCCAAGTTATGATGTAGATACCTACTTTTTTCTTTTGTTTTAGAATGAGAGTGTATAAAAGAAAGTCAGAGCGGGCAACACAAAGCTGGATGTCAATTTAAAAAGAAAAAACAAAGAATAAATGATTAGAGGTATTATTGTCGTTTTTTTTTGTCGTTACTACTTGCCCCGGTAGATGTTACAACTTGCCCCAAGCACGAGGTAAGTTGTAACACCGCACTTCTTCTAGAAAATAATTGATTGTAAAATAATGACCAATAGTTATGGTATTATTTTTACTTGATTTGGTAGAGGAAGAGTTACAGGATTCATCCATCTTTATTTAGTACAAATTTAATCAATCGATTTCAAGATTAGTTTTAATGAAAACTGTTACAACAAGCCCCTCGCTCCTATTTTTGTATTAGTTGAATAAAAATAATAACAATTGTCCGTAAATAACAAAATACGGACCTGACGGAGACTGTCAGTGGGACATTGGAAAAAGACGTAAGATACATTGCCGCTACGAAAGGCAGGTCTGGATTCTATTTAAATGCGTAATTTCTCCCAATTGATAGGTCGCGCTTGCACGTATTATAAACATCAACTAATCAGATGTTTACATTAAAGATTAGGGTTAAAGTTTGTAATAAATTTAAACAGTGCATTATTGTGATATTTTGAATAGGATTGATCACAGACCTGCCTTTTTTCCATTTCTTCCAACGTAATATGTTAGAAGGACATTAACAATCGATGACGCACACCAAGAAGGGTATTATTTCAACCATAGAGTTTGTTCAACCATACTTTGCCGTTACATCATACATTGTCCAGCTTGCTCTCTCATTCATGAATTGGATGAGACGGAATTATGACGTCATTAACGTATTTCTTATCTGGGGTCGACATAAATTTTATCTGTTACTTTTGACAGTTCAGTTGTCATATTTTGAAAACAACTCTTAACACATGTCATTGATGATAATTTTGAGATTAAGTGTGAAATAACATTCAAGTAATATGAGACATACCTAAAACAGCAGAATAATTATGACGTAACGGCGAAGGATGACTGAAAAAACTCTACATACATTACATAAATGAAAATTCAAGGAAAAGCAAAATATTATTCACGTTGATTAGACGCAATTAAATTGTCATTTTTTTGTAATAATCATTCGATCAACAATACTTAATTAGTTACCTATTGAATTCAATTATTATTCAGGCTAATTATATATGACATAAAATACAAACAAAGAAGATCTTCCGGTGAAATAAGATGTCCTTTTTTCCAAATCACAACATACCTAATACTCCAAGGCGATAGTTGATTGTGACCAAAACAATATCTTCCGTCATCAAATAATTTGGACCAATATGCTCGGTTTTATTTGAGCCATACATGAAACCTCCACCATGAATAAACACCATAACGGGTTTCTTAGTAATAGGCTCCATATTTTTTCTTTGGAACTGAAATTTTAAGGTCAAAAATCAGCTACTAACACAATTTATATTTTCCCTTTATCGTACTTCACATTCCACTACCTACAATCATTTGAGGCACCCAGAACCAGAACGGTAAAAGCTGTTATTGAGAAAATACGCAAAAAAATGCATTCTCTTTTGTAGTCCAGAAATTTTACAAAAACGATTGTTACACAGTTTTTTTTTCTTCATAATGGCTTTGGACATACTGATTTTACCATGGATAAACCAAAATGGGCTAGTAACATTAAGAAACTAACAGCCATTTGCACCGGTCTTAGTGAAGTTGTGGTTAAGTTTTGATTACCAATTAAATTGAAACATTCCTTGTACATCTAATCCACAGATAGAGTTTCAATCAACGGTTAGAGATAATCATGAGTTACTAAAGCCAATGCGATCGGTGCAAACAGCAGTAAGAAATAATTGTGGGCTGGGTCACTTTGGCATTGAAAAAAAATCAATTTATCGGCCAATCACAAGTGACAGGTTTACAGAAAAAACCTCGGAAAAGAAACGATTTAATATATAAGTAGGTACAAACAGTTTTAATCCTCGCAATACAAAACAGAAGTAGTATTTCCTCTACAAACAGCATATAAACTGATATACTTGAATATATTATGAATAAATTACTCAACAAGATTCTACTATCTCTGGGTTAGTGGTAACCTCAGTGTTAAATTTCTGAAGCGTTTATCAATGCGATTTATCTGATTGGGTGAAAATATAATCACGTGATTCTGGTCTTAAAATTTTATGGTTCTCTAGTTATATAGATCGTTTGTTCCACTGGTTTTTGTAGTTGTCAACCGGTTGTTTTGACATATTTTTTCAAATTCGAAAATTCATTTTATATTTATTGGCTGATAAAAGGGGCCCCAATTTCACTGGCAATTAAATATAAGCATATATAATACTGTTTCTCTTCTCAATTTAAATCTCTATATGAAGTCGCCATGTCCATATCTTCAAATGGATTTATTCTATATTTTACGATTAACGATAAGCGATAAAACATAATTCACCTCAAGTTGAAAAACCGGCTTAAACATAATTTACCTCAAGGTTAACTCTCAACTCAGAAGTAACCCTGCATTGAAAAACCGGCTGTTAGATATATATAAACCATAATGTCATCCTGCACGTTTTCAGAAATATCCAAATTGTAATTTGCAGCGATTCTTGAATTTTTGGCCGTGACCAGTGACTATAACATAACTAGCCACTTCCGTGACTCTAGTCGCAGAGACTTATTTAAAAAACCGGCGTGCGGTGACCGAGACTTTTATCGGATACCGGCGGGCAGTGATATCAAATAATTTGTATTCCACATAAAGTTTTCCAAAAAAATGGAAGGGAAATCCCTGCGCCGGTACTGATTCAAATTCCTGGCCGCCGCGACAATAACTTTTTAAGAATTAAGGCTAACTGCGCCGAGCCAAATTTTTATAGAAATCGTGGTAATGGTTTAAAGTTTAAGTAATGAAGCATGCATGGACCAATCTCTTGCGGTCCCTTAGACTCTACAGATTCGTCTTAACAAACATGCCAACTTTTCCTGTACCCATATTGTAAGCGCAATAGCAGTAAGTCCAAAATTGACGTTTATAACATATTTCTGTCGACAAGACTGGAATAGGCAATGCCTGCATCAGACGAAAATTATTGTGGTCACAGACTGGCCATTCTTAGCTAATTCTGCATTATTCCTCAAGGTTTATTGTCCTGCGCTCTCAGCTTTTCTTATATACCAGTCTTTCTCTATTTTGAAGTTCCTCTGGATTTTCAACTGATTCTAATTTCACTTTAATCATATCGCAGTTCTTACATGAATCTGTTGAAGGAGTATGAAAATGTTCAGTGGAAATCTAATTGAAAACTGGCTAAGACACTTCCAGTTTAAATATTCCATTCATTTTAGTTATAGACAAAACTTGGTGAGAGAAATTTTTCATTTGGATTTATGTGAAATGTGTAATGTGACTATGCAGGAAACTTTAATATAAATGAAGCTCACTTACTTTTTCCAGTGTAGGTTTTTGTGCTTTCCACGTTCATCAATAGGGCATGTATCACTGGCAACTTTCTGTTCAACCACAATAATTGTAATTTTTCCAACCGAAACTCCTGGGTGTTGATTCTCGGTCAAGGGAACAGCGCTCCCCCTGAGAACACATTTTTTGTCATTATTTCGTTTGATTACTCAGTCATTTCAGTGACAAGGACAAAAGATCTCTCCTCTCAGGGAGCGCTGTTCCCTGGCCCGAGAATCGGCACCCTGAACGTTTTATAAATAGGCTCTTTATGTACAACACAACGAAATTCACGGACATGTCACTACATAAATAAACACATGCAACTACCTGGTGTAGTTGGTGGCAGAGTGACCTAGCCCATAAAATTGTTGGTTAGGCTGAACTGGTTCTAGGTTGGTTATAGGGCAAGTCCACATGACGTCATGCCCTGATAATGCGGTATTTGAACAAAGCGTGGTTTTCAATAGTTATTTGATTTTATTTCAGTGCTTTTTTCGACGTTGTTTCAATTGCTTAGGTATTTTAAAAGCTTTTACATACGACTGTTAATAGTGAAGAGGATCATTGAATCAATACACAACAACCAAATTAAAGATCTAAATTATGGGTGCCTCAATGATACAAATAGACCGCTAAGACCTTTAATAAAATGACAAAATGACACTTGTTGGTATTAGTTGAGGCTACTTACATTTTTGGTGTAAACATTCAAATTTAAACAACTATCTTCTTGGCCAACGTGATGTTTGAAAAACAGATCCAAGGAAGGTGACTCTGGTCCCTCTTTCGTTCCATCTCTTACACCTTCCCATGCTTCTGCGGGTTCGGGAGCCTGTAATAAATAAACATTGGGAAAGTACAGGTTAATATTGATTCAGTTACCATATTATAATCTTCATAATATTTCTTATCGGCCTATTAAAAGGTGCGATTGATTGGCATCTGTCATATATAGCCTACATTCAGAATAAAAAAATACTGGAAAAATTGGTTCAAGAGCCGATTGTATTGATTTTTATGGAGGATATTTTAGAAATTACTTTTAATGGCAATAATTTATTTCTGTTTCCTATTTCCGGAGTTTGAATATAAAACATAAGTTTAAGTTAAAAACCACACTTGATAATCATTTGATCTTAAACCAAACACTGACATCGAAATCTGACGTTAACATTGTGCTATCTCCATAAAAACAAAAATATTTAGAAATTTTAGCACATGTGCTGGAGAAATATTGTAATCAGTATTGAGATTCTGTATTCAACCTTCTACACATTATTTATGTTAGTTGTTTTACATCACTATGTTTATTTTCCGCGATTTGATAAGGTTTTTGGGATCACATCGTTTTCTGCATTAGCATTATTACATGTAATTTGAAAATGCTAATTATTAGAGGTTATCGAAGTTGATTCTGAAACAACAAAATTCAAAAATGTTTATTACTTCCGATTTATCACATTTAAGTGGTCGGTCTACAGGTTGTGTTGATGGTCATGTTACGATTGCACAAGGCTAGTGTAAACTCCGAAGTAGGAGTGGGTCAATTGAGACTAAGCCTATGGCGGTCAGTAATGTAATTGAACCCAATATTGTGTTTAACAGACCCTAAAAAATACGGATAAAACAGAAAATGGAGTCAGATACTGCAAATGCAATACGCATTTGCAAATCCAAAGAAGGCTCAGGATGTGAAGTCTATTCCAGATCACTGAGCTTAAGAATGGAGTTGGCAATGGGAAAAAAAACCAGCGTGGTTCGAACAGAACAGGGTGGTAGGTATCTCAATTACCACTGAAGAACTAACCAGAAAAGGAGTTTCTGGCGAGAATATAATAGTCTATAAACTGAAAACGGACAAGCTCTATAAGACTTAAACAGACATCGTGTTGCATCAGGGCTAGTACGAGTATTAGAGTACCATCAATATTTAGCCCTGGCCTCGGTTGCTTACAATATTATCCTAAGTTGGGTTGAAGGTCACGACAGGAACAAAGGTGGCCTCTTTACCGATTCTTTAGCCAGGAGAGCTGCTGGACCAAGACTTTTAGGACCCAGCGACACCAACGGCCTGACGTCTTTGGCAATTACGGGACTAGCCTAACGTTACAACCATGCTCAATCCATGAAGAGATGGGATGAAATCAAGGGATTCAGTTTTGCCAGCATTAATTTATATCACACTTGACGACTTGCAGCGAAGAAATACTTGGCGATGACCAGGAAAAACCTACTTTGAACAGTAGGATTTTTGATTGATCATTTTGTCAACCAAGGAACACATCCATACTATGGTACTAGTACTAGTGAGACGAAACTGTCAGTCATGTCTCATGCGAGTGCCTGGAGTTATCGTCAATGGTAGAGTCTGTGTTCAGTGAGTCTTGGCCTACACCTGCCGATATAAAGAAGATGTATCCTAGTGACTTTTCCACCTTCCTGGAAAGGACAGGATGAATGATGTCAATGGGTCACATGAGGCTGAAGTGCCGTGTGCCTTAACTCACTCTACCTACTCTACAGATACAGGTGATAGCAGAATAGGTGGAATTATGAAAAATCTGTTAGTCATAAGAAGCTGTATGTGTACAAAGTTTCTTGAGAAATCGTGGGCATTTCAACGTATACAACCATTAACATTCAAACAATGAAAACTTTTTGGTAACTCTATGAATCGATTATCGAATACTTCTGCAATTGTATTTCAAGTAAAACCAATTTCGAAATGCTCTTGGAAAAATGAAAGTATTGACATATTCACAATTCTTTTGGAGAAAATGCAAAAAGAGGTCGATTTTTATTTCAAGGGGGACATATATCGATCTTATCATCAACTATCCTACATCCCTGCCCTTCCCTCTGTCATTATTACCAATAAAATTGGAATAGGGAAAATACTAAGTGTGACACATCATTGAAAAGGTAATTTTATGAGGAACTTGACACTGTGACAGTTCAAATAAGGGTATTTTTATGTGAAATTTTAATTCAACAATTCAATGCTCGATTACCTTTGGAATGAATTTTAACTTACTACGCCTATGTTTTCGTAAACTAAAAATGAAGGTTTTTGTTTCCATAACCACTAGGTCTGTTTTTACTCCAGCGACATTGATACTTCAAGATGACTTCAAGTCGTTCAAGTCTATTAGCGAGTAAAATATAATGGTTTAGTCTTTTCAGGAGAGAGTAGAAATTGTTGAATATCATTTAAAAAATACACACTGTAAAATTTTTAATGAGCGACGCGACACCAGGGCCGTATCTAGGGCGTGGCAAAGGTGGCACTTGCCACGGGCGCAAAGTCCGCAGGGGCGCCAGAAAATATCAAAAAATAAAGAAATAGAAGAGCCAAGCAAAGTAATTCGAAAGACGTTTTTCGCGCGAGGGGCGATGGCGAGAATTATCCATTATATGTGGCAACACAAAAAGAAATCCCAAAAATTGTAAATAAAATTGTCTTAAATTACCAAAATTTCACAAAAACACAAAAATACAAATAGTTCTCTAAGATGTAATGTGTCTAAAATCTTTCCATAAATATTTCAAATAGGTAATACCGATAATAAAATGTAATAAAACTAACAAATTTGGTCGCACGTGTATCTCACAGATACAAATCCGACCGGCGGTCATTTTCAGGTCAATAAAACACGATTTAGATATTGTTAAATAATATAATTTTGGAAAAAACCCTTAAAACATGTTCACCAAGGATTACTTAAAATTTCAGATTCGTAATTCTAAAAATTTCTGAGAAATTTGCCTAAAACGAAGCCGGAAGCCGCGCGCGCCTATCGGAGGGTTAAACGAGTAAATTCGAATGATTTGATGCGTTTTGTGCCTAGCGTAAATAGCGAAACGGGTAGGATTGATTCTTATGTGATTTATGAAGTTGTGTTGTGTCTACTAGATTTTAGTAAAGAATTGTGCAATAAATATTAAAACTGGGAAAAATCATTAAGTTACGTATTAATATAGTTAATATTGAGGTAAGACTTCAAATAATTTAATTAAATTCTATATTATAGTTATAATCTATATTGTATTAAGATTAAGGTTTATTGTCTTTTTCAAACGTTTGTGCTTCAAGAGGTTAAAAAACAGAATTTATGATTGTTTTTCTTTGTAGATATGCCACCAAAAAAGTTATCAGGGGCGCAGAATAAAGAACTGCGAGCTCAAAAAGCTGCTGCCTTAAAAGCCAATACTAGTAACATATCAAAGTTTTTATTGCCAAAAAAACTCTGTACTAGCGAAGTGTCCACAACTGTCAGTCCTACTCATTCTGATTTAAGTTCTACAGATAGTGAAGATGAACAAACGAAAAACATAGAGCTTAAATATAGTCAAGAACCAGAAAAAAAAAATTTGCAACAAAATCATGAACTCCAAAAAAACATTGAGATTGACTTTAATAATCCAACCACGTGGAAAGTAAATAACAATACTATTGCGTGGTATGTTGAACATGGTCCAATTTGTGGCGATGACATTGAATGTTATCCTTTGACGAATAATAGGCGTTTTGAAAAACATTGGTTCACGAACATGAAGAAAAATGGAGAAAGAATTTTTAGAAATTGGCTTATTTATTGCAAAGATCTCGACTCATTATTTTGTTTTCCATGTAAACTTTTTAATGATACAAATAACATTTGGACTACTGGTTTCAATGATTGGAAACATTTGAATCCTGTGTTACCTCGTCACGAAAATTCCATCAGTCATAGAGAAAATTATATAAAGTGGAAAGCTTTTGAAAAGAGATTAAAAATTGGTGGTTTTATTGATGATGAGCTACTGAAAACAATAGAAAAAGAGAAAAATAAGTGGAGACATATATTAAAAGTGATCATTGATGCAATTTTACACTGTATAAAAAATAATGATGCCTTGAGAGGAACCTCTGAAATAATCGGACATCCAAATTGTGGTAGATTTCTTAACACAATTGAACTACTAAGTCATTATGATAATGTTATCAAGACCCACATTGAAACTCACAACAAAGGCCAACTCTCCTATTTTTCATCTGGGATACAAAATGAGCTGATTGGTTTAGCAGCTACTAAAGTACGAAGACATATTATTCAAGATATAAAAGACGCGAAATATTTTTCAATAATGTTTGACTGTACCACAGATGTAGCTCATCAAGAACAGATGGTCCAAATAATACGTTACGTGCATATTGATGGCAATAGAAAATGCAGTATTAAGGAAAGTTTTATTGACTTTATAAACACTCGAGAAAAAACAGGTGAAGGGCTTGCAAAAGAAATTCTAGAAAAATTGGTGGCCGATGGCTTTGATATTAAGAACGTAAGAGGACAGTCCTATGATAATGGGGCTAATATGGCTGGAAAATACAAGGGTGTACAAGCTCAAATTTTGAACATAAATGACAGAGCAAAATTTATTCTTTGCCCACAGTCTAAATTTAGTTGGCGTTCATGCTGCTGAAGTAACCCCACAAATGGAAACATTCTTTGCAACTGTTCAACAAATATATACTTTTTTTGTTGGATCTTCTTCAAGGTGGGAATTACTCAAAACAGAAATCAGCATCACTCTAAAGGGTTCTAGCGATACTCGCTGGTCCTCAAAAGCAAACGCTGTGCATTCCTTGAAGTCACAATTAGAAAAAATTATTAAAATTCTTAACGAGCTTAAAGAATCGTCCCTGATAAATTTGATAACAACTTACGAATTTATCATATATCTTAACTTCTGGGATATTCTGTTGGGTAAAATAAATAGAATTAATCTATCTTTGCAAGAAAAGCAACTAGATATTTCTAAAGGCTCACAAATGATACTTGGACTATTAAACGAATTAAAAGCGTATAGAGAAAACTTTTTTACACCATTGATGGAACTTTCTAAAACTGAAGCAAATAAAATTGGAATTGAATCAAAATTACAGGAGTCAAGAAAACGAAAAAAACCCAAAATGTCAGGAGAACTAGCCAGTGATGAAGCTTATCTTTTTGATGCGAATGCAAAACTAAGAATTGGACTGTTACAAGTGATTGATAAAATAATAATACAAATTGAAAAAAGATTTGTTGCTTTGAACGAAGTGGCAGACGACTTCAGTTTTTTGAAAGGAAGTGTTATTCAAACTATGACTATTGACGATTTAATAAAAAGTGCTGCAGATCTTGCATTAAAGTATCCTTTAGATTTAAATGCACATGAATTTTCATTGGAAATTGAAAGTTTTAAATTTCAGAGTAACTTAATTTTAGACAATTTTTCTGAAATGGGATCATTACAACTATTAAATGGTATATATGATCTGAATCTTGAAAATATTTATCCAAATCTTCAAACGGCGTTGAGAATGTTTCTGAGTTTGCCAGTGACAACTGCTACTTGTGAACGTTCCTTTAGCAAATTGAAACTTATAAAGTCGTACCTTCGTTCCACTTTGGGACAAGAGAGATTATCAAATATGTCAATCCTCGCCATCGAAAAAGAAGTGACATGTACCCTAGATTACTCTGAATTGGTTGATATGTTTGCAGATGTAAAAGCAAGTAAAGTGAGATTTTGAACACTGTACGTTACTTACCTACATAATTATTATTTTCTGGTCAATTAACCAAAAAAATTTTTACTTTATTTGTTATATTTTTAAATTTTTAGTTTTTTTTTTTCAAAAATATAAAAGTTTTTGTATTGTTTTTCAAGATTGTTTAATTTTAATGCATTTCATTTGAAATGTCTATTTCAATGTTAGCAATAAAAATAAGTAAATATCCATAATACTGCGTATTATTTTAAAATAGTAACCACAATATATGACCAAAATTATAAAAAAAATACTGGTTAAAAAAATCTACGCAAATGCGGGGCGCTGTCTAGTATGTTGCCACAGGCGCAACAGTACCTAGATTCGGCTCTGAGCGACACCCAAACAAACAGGTTGAAGAACAAACAGAATGAAGAACGGCAGATTCAAAATCCAGTAAGAAACGAAGTGGTAGAGGTAGCCGTTTCAGGACAAGTTGTTGCAGATCCAACTCTCAAACCGAGAAAGCTTGCAGAATTATCTGGAGTAAGTCAACTTACCGGGCGAATTTTGCGAATTTTGAATGCCAACAAATTCCATCCCTAAAAAATTCATTTGGATCAGGCACTTAACGAAGACGATTTTGATAAAATCATGAACGAGCATGCTAAACAAGATCCACATTTTCTTTATAAAACTCGTTTTTCGGATGAATGCAGTTTTTATGTTAACGGGACTGTCAATCGGAATAACTGTCGATACTGGTCAGATTCCAATACAAGAGTATTCCATGGAACGCATACCCAACACCCAGAAAAGTTTAACGTTTGAGCTGAAGTATTTGGCGACCGTATCCAATGTTAACAGACATAATAGAAGACGCTAACCGATACCTAGAAGATCGCCTAATATTTCAACAGGACGGGGCTCCTCCACATTTTGCTGCAGCGGTTCGTCATTATTACCGAATGTCGCCAAATAACTCCAGAAATTCTCTAAAACGTAGGACAAAGATTCGAGAATAATTTATTTTCATGTATGGAAGTTGAAGGACACTTTGAACATTTACATTGAAGTTATTTAGTTTTTAATTATAGGAGCTGTTCTTAATTTTGCAATTCAAATTTTATGTTCACTTTTCTATTTATTTTTTATTTTTATTGTGAATTGTCTATTAAATGGTTGAGTTTTGCTTTCAAATGAAGTATTCAAAATACAGAAACTTTTTTCGCAATATGGCGCCGAAATGAAAAGTTACATAACAAACTGCCACACAGTCAAATTCCCAATGAAATTAACTTTTTAATGATGTGTCACACTCAGTAATTTCCCTATCTCAATTTTATTGGTAATAGCGACAGAGGGTATGGGAGGGATGTGGGATAGTTGAGGATATGAACGAAAGATGTCCACCTTGAAATAAAAATCAACCTTTTTGCATTTTCTCTAAAAAAATCTGTATCCTGTTTGTACCTGTACGTGTTACATTTTTTTGCCCAATTTCCAAAATCATCCCATCACTAGAATGTTTTTTTTTGCTTTGATTAGGTTAGGTTGACTCTCCTGTATATTACTGGAAAGCTTTCTCGCACCGTACATAAACAATTTATAGTAGGGACTTGAAGCAGTTTTAAAAATCACCACTTATCCGTATACCTACGTATCGCAATGCGCATGTGCAGAAGAAATACGTAGGCTTCGTTACGTTACGTGAAACGTATCAATCCGTCACACGTACCTAACGTACGTATCGCTTTATTGTGTTTCGTATTCGCGTTTTTCACCGACCAAACGACCAAGAAACGCGAAAATCACTTTAAGAAAGGATATTTTTTAGTAGATGTCAAGGTAATAGTACTCACTATATTTTAGGTTGAAAACTAAAACACATATATGGTTACGTTACGAACGCATTTGCTTTATACTTCTTTTTGATCAATCACGTATCTCCGTTACGTATCGTATACGGATAAGGATAAGTGATCTATTTGAAGAACTGCTTTATGTCCCTAATAGGTCCACTCTAATGCCTTATCCATACGAGCAATAATTCAACACGAGTGTGTCCAGTCAATGGTAAATATGCATTTCAACAGCGCATGTTGCCACGTCGAATACTCGTTGTAGAAAGACTTTGCGTAGCCAATTACGCGTTCTTGGTTTAGATGTCCCAATTGAACGGAATGTATTTCTAGAATGCAGAATTTTAGCGCGCGTTAAACGCGAGTTAAATTCTCGCTCGTGTGTAAAAGTACTCCCAGCGCAATGTCTATCTTACTCGGTCTCCGATACTACTCTTTATCGGGAAGTTGAAGCTCCCAATCGAGCGATAGACAGATACCGTGTGTCTTCTGTAGTTTGAAAGTACGAGCGGAGTTGGTAGTAGTTGTACAGGCTGGGCTCTCTTTGCGGTGAACTATTCATATATTATTAGGAGATATTGAAAAGATAACGATAAGACTGTGTTGTGTGCATGTGAAAATTGTATCTAAGCGACATTGAAAAATTGTGAGGCACATATCATATACAAATTCTTGTGGAAACTTTTTGTCATTTCATATCTCTTCATACAAGAGTGCGTTTATATTACACATTAAATTTCTCAAATCGCGACATAAAAATTGGAAATTCTTGTGAACCTGATAAAAAATTTGTATATATTGCTTTCCGTTTTGCTTTCTGTTTGGTCTAGGATTCCGTTTTCCTACTAAATGCAATTATTCAGCATTGTTTTTATGTGCAAAACAAATTCTGAAGTATGTTAAAGAATCTGGTATAATTTTCAAGGAGTTTGAATAGATGTTCATCTAATTCTGCTATCAAATGTGACACTTGAAGTCACTCCTTGACATTAGGTAACGTCACATTTTTCATAACCTTCACATATCTGTTATGAAAAGTAGTTATGTAAAAACTTTACGTAACTGTTTATGTTTCAACATAGAGATGAGTTTCAGAGAATAATTTATAAATTATGTAGTGTAACGTTATATTTGACCACTATCATTGGAATATTTAAATATCTACCGGACGGCGAGTAGCCAGTCCTTTTTTCTTATCAACATGTGATTCTCGTCGAAAACCTGTAGCACCGATCATCGCTAATAGGCAAAATTTTTACATTTAATGTGCGACGAATAATCTACGTTGGTGAGGTTCAGTATACACTGATATTGGTCAAATATTTCAATTCTTCTCTCCTATACAGAGATAGAAATTAAGAACACACTACGAATACGTAAACTCTTTCTCGGAGCGGAGCATGTGAACAGGAGAGAAATATGTAACGTATGTCGATTGCTCATCGCATGGTTCAATTTAATAGCGAGTAGTTAAAATAAGCTTTCTTTCTCCTGTGAACCATCAACCGATAAGGTTAAGAATTTTTAATTTGTTGTGAGAGATTTACCTCAAACTTTATCTTTCCTAAAGTGCATTCAATGTGAATGGTAAGTTGCATTTAAGTCTATGCTTTTCCTCTTATGATTTTCGCTTTTATATTTTTCCCTTCTAGTGATAAGCGCCAGATACACACATACAATGATATTTTTTTTATCTTGTTCTTTTTCTTTTTCTAGTTTTTCTTATACACGTGATAAAAGGTTCACATGTATATAGTTGAAGTCTTTAAAATATGTATATTTAGTTAACTAATTAATTCAATCTAAATACCAACTTAAAATATTATATTTCCGGATTACATTTTTTCATTACATTTTTTCTATCGCCTTCTGTGATTGAAATAAGTAGTATAGTTGAGTTTTTATATTATTTAGATATTGATGAATTTGATGAATGGAAATAAATAAGATTTCCTTAATAATTAATAATACCATATCACATTTCTTCATTGCTTCTTTTGTTTTTTTTATAGTAAAATACAGGATTTTTTTTTTATGAACCACGTTCTTAAATGAATTTCTGAATTTCTTAAACACTTGGAAAAACTTGGAATTACTGCAGATATCCTGAATTTTACATGAAAAAGATTGTAACTATTTCTGATACAATGTATCTTTCTTAGCACTTAGTACCTGAGACTTACTTAGTACCTGCGACTTTTTACCTACTACTTGGTACCTGAAACTTAGTAACTTACTTAGTACCTGAGACATACCTGAGACTTTGTACCTGGAAGTTGTACCTGAACTTTGTACCTGAGACCTGTACCTGCCAATTCCGAAGTAGTTTTCATCTCAGACACGTGGAAAATTAAGGGAAGTAAACAAGTGAACCATTTTAAAACCAACGTGCTTCAACACACAAAACCATCATTTTTTTTATATTTTACTGTGATATTTTTTTATCATTATACAACTTGTAAATTTAACAACGTTGTTCATATTCCTTCCCTTCCAACATTTCCAGGTTTGTTGATAGAGAGTGGTGAGGTGAAAAACAAGTCGACTAATATTATTCAGGGTGGCGCCCACTTACCTTTGTTGATTAACTTTAATTACATTTCTTAACTTGATTTATCAACTTATTAAATTCATTTCGTTTCTTAACTTCATTTATTATCTCATTAACTTCAATATAACTTCAATAACTTAAATAAAGTAGGATTACCCGCGAACCGGTAAGACTACTCCCTGAATTGATATTAGTTTGGTCTCCGAATTCACACCTGAGGTGCTTTCCACATTGAGTCGCCGTTGCAATTTATCTTGCCTTATTATTTTAAATAAATAATAGGTAACAGTAGGTACTGTTAAAACTGACAATTATTTCATTATTTCAACTGACAATTAACCCATTAT
This sequence comes from Galerucella tenella, assembly GCA_910591685.1. Lineage (NCBI taxonomy): Eukaryota > Metazoa > Arthropoda > Insecta > Coleoptera > Chrysomelidae > Galerucella > Galerucella tenella. The sequence goes on from CAJUYH010006854.1 coordinate 18,036, forward strand.
TTCAATTCAATAGTATTTTGAGATTTATAAACATTGAAAACATTATTCAGGATACAGTTATTTGAAGTAAGTCAATTTTCTGGGTGAATATATCATAGTATCAATACTTCTAACACCCTTTGATTCCACTTTAATATTATCATTGTAACTGAAGATTTTATTAAATATTATGAAAGCGCGGAATTAGATAAAATGTTGTACGTAAACACGTTATGAAGAGAGCGACATTGTTCAAACACGCGTAATTTGCAGAACTCGCTAGCGCTCGTTTTGGCAAATATCACGCTTGTTGAACAATATCGCTCTTTTCATAACTAATTACGTAAATATCTATTATGTGTCCTATTTTTAAATTGTAAGATATAGATGTAGATTTTTTTATTCTATTTATGTACGATTATATTCTATTTATATAATATAGTGAAACCTATTCCAATCAATGATGCTAGTTTGTTTTTGATAATTGATGTTCCCAATTATACACTAGAAGGTGAAATATATTTCATGATATTTCGTTAACTCGGTATCTGGTCTTAAAACACTCCGTTGGTCGCGCCCGATCTGAGAGATCCAACTCATGTATTATTGGCGACTATTAGTGCGGTCTTGAAGGGCCAAATATCATGCCCCACCTATCTTCCTAGTTTGAAACAGGGTAACTGGAACCCAAGAAGTTCCAGAGCAACCTATTGAAAACATTTTATAACATTTTTAGATACCTAGTTTTTGTTTTTCTAAAGATTTTAAAAAATTTCGAATATTATTTTTGTTTTAAGACTTATTGATTTATGTTTAAATATTTTTCTTATTTTTATAATAAATACGTTCATAAACAATGTTGTTGTAGTTGATTAGATGTCTTACTTTAATTTATTAAAAAAATAAAATTTTTGAGTTGCTATACCCAATTTTGAGTCATGGATCACACAGATCCAGCGTGAGTATTTT
>CAJUYH010006855.1:0-18982 GCA_910591685.1 Galerucella tenella
CTAGTGGACATTGAAAGTCACAGTATTCTGGGAATGACCTCTGACATAATGCCTCCAACAGTAAACTACGACCTGCCTTACACCGTCCTAATTCCAAATAGAGATGAATGGGTCCTCCGTAAGGATGAACTATTAAGAGCAGACAGCTTTTGGTACACAGACGGCTCAAAAACACCCTCAGGCTCTGGTGCAGGTGTATGAGAGCGCAGACCTAGGACAGAAATCTCAACCTCTCTAGGATCCTATGCAACCGTATTTCAGGCGGAAATTTACGCCATTATTTCATGTGTGGGGAGAGTGGACCAAGCCAATCTCATACATAGAACAATACAAAATTTCTCGGACAGCCAAGCGTCTTAAAGCACTTAGCTCTCGCCGTGTAACGTCGAAATTGGTTTTAGACTACCAAAAAAGACTCTCCTCAATAGGAGAACTCAATAAAGTATTGCTGGTCTGGATCCCTGGCCATTCTGGCATTGAAGGAAACGAGAATGCAGACTCTCTTACAAGGGAGGGTGCCGCCCGTGTTTCTATCGGACCAGAACCTACAATTGGCATCGCAATAAGTTTTGCCAAACAAACACTAAATACCTGGACAGAAAGAAGAGCTTTAGACTTCTGGCATAATTCACCAGGATTGGTTCATTCAAAGGCTTTTATACATTCTTTGAAGAATGTCTCCAAGCAAATGTTAGACTATACGTTGTCTAACAGGCCTTTTAACAGGCCACTGTCATCTGAATCATCATATGCTAAAACTTGGACTGACGGAAGATCCGACTTGCCAACTTTGTCTGGAAGATGATGAAACAGTAGAGCATACAATTTGTGCCTGCCCCGCCGCGGCTCGAATCTGATGTTTGGCAGGGTCTCTCTCTCGCCCTCGGACCTAAAATATCATTCGCCAAATAAACTTATCGGCTTTGTTAAGAAGCTGAATTTGTTTGGTGAAATCTGAATGGGTGTGAGCCACAATAGAATCTTTCCAGTCGCAGTGGAGGGCCTTACAGACCCACTCACCACAAACCTAACCTAACCTAACCGTATGCGCGAACTTGCCAAAACCAGCGCCCTATTGTAAAATTGTCTTTCGATTTCAAATCAGTAGGTTAACGTTTTCACATTTTGTAGGTTAACACAAAATTAGAGTCTTTGGTCTTATATGTGGATAATTGTTCCTTAAACATCAACAATTTTGATGATGCATGGTTTTAGATCAAATAAAACACACAACACTCACATAAACTAGTCAAACGTCTTGAAATATTCAAAAATCAAAAATATTCGACAGTAAATAATTGCTTCAAACACAACCTCGAATGTCAAAACATTGTTTGTAACGCCAACGGCATGAAACGGTCGGAACGAAGCGACATAGGTACACAAGACCGATTTTGGCTTCTGCGCATGACAGTTGGCAAACTTCATGTGGCTTATTCTTATGTGAAACGGAACTCTAACTGCCAGTGGCTGTCACATATTGGGAAAAGTAGAATTCGATAGATGGCGCTCTGAAATGTCAACGTCATCTTAGCAACCAGTAAAACAAATCAGCTGCCGTATAAGTCCTTTGATATTTAAGTGGTTTCATTTTGCTGTTATAGTTATTTTCAGTGTGTGTTTTGTAAAACTTTTGCTTTTTCTTTGACTATGCTTTAGTATTTTGTGTTGTTAAACTAAATTTTGACTCCTAATCTTTTTATTTTTGGAGTAATAGGTATGGTTGATATTTGTGAAAAGTACAACAAGCGTTCAATTAACTGTTTAGTTTTAGGTCTGATTTCGTGTTTTTATTTTGTTTTTGATATAATTATATCTACAAAAGTTGCGGGGAAGTTAGGTTTGTATTGAGTAATATTTTAAATCTTTAATACCGACTTATTTTCTCTTTGATCTGCAATGAAAACAAAAAATAGAATAACATAACCTCTTCCGTAATATCTTCTTCTTCTTCTCCAATTTTGTTGGGCTCGGTATTACCATGCACCCAGTGTCGTGATGAGGGCACCACTTCTTCTTTGTTGGAAAATACGAATATTTGTTAATTTAATGTACTCCACTGGAAATTTAGAACAAACCAATTATAAATGCAGGAATTATAATTTCAAGTTGCTGCACACTAAGAAGTCCATTAAAGCTCGCATAGAGGTTAAGCATGTGGAGTGTATAATGTTATTTATGGAAACAGGACCGGTGTTAATACTGCCAAGCAAGACTTTATACAAATTGCTACATCTAAAATTATTCACTTCACAGTCTAGGAATATATGATTGACATCCCCCTCTTTACCACAGGTGCAATAAGGATCTTCCTTCACTCCAATACGATGTAGGTGCACTGGGGAGCAGCAATGCCCGCTTCGAAGTCTACACATCACAGTGACGAAGGCTCTCGAACTGTTTTTAAGAAATTTAAACCATGGCCTTCTAAATGGATTATAATGGATACTGGCATAAAAATTCCCTCTACATACGGACATACTTCTCCATTTCCTCTCCCAGGAAAGATACGGTATGAATTCTCTATAGTCAACTTTGGAGAAGGTAGGCTTGTAGTCTCTTCCATCATTAGCTAATTTATCAGCAGTATCATTACCTGTTATATCGGTGTGACTTGGAATCCAGACAAATTCTATGTCTCGTTGCCTGGCGTGAGCTGTCCATAGAATTTCCTTCGTTAGCAAGGTAATTTGGTCTGTCTTGCCAGATAGTCCCTGAGACGTAATTCTATTTAATACACTGAGGGAATCTGAGAAAATAATAAAATTGTTCAGTTGTAACGTGTCTATAAGTTTTAAGGCAGTATATATGGCGTATATCTCTGATTATATAAGAATATTACCCTAAAATTGATGACAGTTGAGTTAAATAGAAAAAAACAGTTTTAAGCTTGTCACTGACACAAAATTGAACAGATAAAGTACGAATTTACGGTAATTACGTTGACTTGCATATAATACAAAAACAATGCAAAACGAATTATTTTACTCGTTGCGACAGTTACAATTTTTTCCGCCAGAGGTCTCATTGAATTCTACTCCGCCCAATATTCGGATAGAGTGTTTGTGACAGTTCAAGGGTTCAAGTTTTCATGTCAGTTAATAGTTCGGCTCACAAAACAGGAGCGGGTAAACATACAACACGGCTCCTTCAACTGCGCTTGACTCAAGACTTTGCCAAATTTAGTAGTAACATAACAATATTGAAATAAATATATAAATATCAGGAATATAAAACTAATAAAAAACAAGAAAACCCAGGCCCAAACTCGGTTGATCAAAGTGTAACTATGTATAAAAATATCAGAAAATTAGAAAAAAAAAACTAAAAAAAACAAGAAAACCCAGGGGTTGATCAAAGTGTAACTATGTATAGAAATATCAGAATTCTAGGTAATCCTATTAGACTTTCACTTCTATAGGTTAGAATGTTTTGTGGTTCGGCTGTGCTTAAAGCTATCGGTAATCCAACAACACTAGGTCTAGACTGGTAAAAAAGTGCAATGAATCCTTTAACAGGCTGGGAAGAGACAACAACACATGAGGGGATTGCAGGTAATAGAATGGTGAACCACTTAGTTAAAGAAGGTTGTAAAGGAGGTCCAGAACCGCTTTATGGAGTCACAAAATGTTATATAAGAGGGGAAATCGGGAACTGGCTAGATAGAGAGCACCAACTCTACTGGAGGTTAAAATTTGAATACAGTTACCGACCTGGTGGCTTTACACTGCAACTTGAGGAAACATCTGCACAAAGTGGGCAAAGTTAGTGAACCTATGTGCCGAAAAAGTGTGAACTCTATGTTGAAATACACACTCTGCTTTTGCCAGAACTTTACAAGGACTCAGACGGAAGCACTATGGAGAGGAAGTAATACAATCGGCACTTTGTCACGTGGAAAACAGTTTTTTATAATGGATGTCTTGCCTCCGGAATCCTATCTTTGTTTGGGGTTGATATGAACTGTTTTCATAATAAAAAATGTTATATCTCGACTCCAAACGATAATGAATAATTTTATAGTTGACCATAAATAAAACAAAAAATAATATAATAAAATTTATTGTTTTTTTAAATAAAATAATAATAAATTAAGCAATCAATCCATAATAGGGAACATGGCATACAATTAATTTAAATACAACATAGGTATAGGTACATTAGAAAATACTTATATTTATATAAAGCTTTTAAAAAATTTTCAACTCGGCAATAATACTTCATTCCTTTAACAATTTTTACATAAAACATTTATTTTAAAATTTTTTAAACAATTAAATTGTGAAATTTTAACATTTACATATCCAATAGAGACACGTTTACAATAATTCAATCACACCTTCACATTGACAGATGCTGTCATGTGTCAAATTAACCTTTTCCCTTCAAACACCATAAAGATAATTTAGTAGTAGAGTAGGCAAGTATGTAGTCGGAAACATTACAAGAGTAAAGAGACAAAGATAATCAAATCCTCTCTTCTATTGATGCTCATGCATAAAAATATATTCAAACGATAATAATATTCGTTCTTTTGATGATTGAGTCAATCAGTAGAGAGAGAGAGAGGGAGTGAGAGCATTACGTATTAATTTTAAATCTTTTCTCTTCTTCAAAAGAGTTTCGCTGACAAACTCGCCTATCGGTATGTGGATGTTATTTATAATAGTAGCTAAAAATCAATAGAGATGTTGAGGCAAATAAGTCAATTTAACAAAGTGTAATGATTGCAAATCAACAGGTGGTTAGAAGATGAGGTTACATTTCACAATTATTATTGTCGATGGGTTTTCACACTGAGATTAGATAAATTATAAACATAGGGTTTAAATATGAATAACGGATTCCGAAATGCCATAATGTAGATAAATTACCTTTTCCCATCGAGATTTGTATTGTTTCTATTTTTCTGATATAGTCAAAATATAATAAAATTTATAAAAATAATCATTTGGAAATATAAACAAACAAATATTTACATTTTTTTGTCTTTTTTCGATGACGTTTATGCGAAGCAATTGTAATTTAGAGATGTTTGGAAACATCTTAAATAAAATTGATTATATTTTCCGTCAGAAAAATATGAATATTTACAATATCAAAAAATATAATCAATAAATTTGTATAAAACTTTCACAAGACAAAAATCTCATTTTTGCTCTTGATAAAATCATCAGACTCAGTAAGAAGTAGTTAAACTAGACGGTTCCTGTAACACAAACCGGTTTGCAGAACCAGTTTGGATATGTTTGTGTATCCTGGGTCACTAACCTTCTAAACCTGTTTTTGAAACAATATTGTTTTATGATAAACAGGTTTGATTAACTCTTGAGAGACATTAGTTTGATCTTTTAAAAAAACGGCGACGCTTGAGATCTAAAGATGGCTCCCATACCATTCGACAAACAATTCACACAAAAAATAAACAAGGCTACAAAAGTATCAAAAATATCAATGGGTTATCCTTAAAAATCCATATGCTGAAGGCAAAAGTAAGGGCAGCTTGGCTGGGGAGATTAATGGGTAATGTAAAAGGGCCAGGAGACCAGGAGAGTGGAAGAGGAGGGTAATTGGTAGGACGGTAGAGCAGAGTATACTGTATGGCGCAGAAGTGTGGGGGGCAAAGCAGGAGTGAATGCGAGGGCTAGGCCACTCCTGCAGCTGCAAAGAGGGATACTCCTGAGGGTGGTGCAGGACATTGTCATGGTCCTAAATATTGGACGTGATCGCTAGAGCCAGACGGAAACGATGGCGGGGTGCGACCATAGAGGAAGTACAGGAATATGGATGGATGAGGAGAGACGGTGGGATGAGTATGAGGGCGCGCTAAAAGGAGCGATTGGAAGCAGGAGATATTGGGTGGACCGGAAATTTGGGGAGATGAACTACTTGTTAATGCAGGTGTTCACAGGACATGGGTCGAGAGTAGGTTACCTCCACAAGATTGGAAAAATAGTGACTAGAGTGTACGAGAAATATGAAGTGGAGGATGATGTGGGACATGTGTTTAGATGCTGGAAGAACGAGGAAGTTCTGAAGAAGTTGAAAAATAAACTAAGGGAGGCGGTGTATTGGCAAAAAAATTGTGTAGATAATGTTGAGAGAGCATGATTAGGGAAAGAGAAGCACTTGATATAGCATGTGAGAGGTAGAAGTGATAGAAGGGAGAATATGACGGGGTGTGTGATTCCGAGGAGGAAGTAAAGGCGAGTTTGAGGTGGGTTTGGTTGGTAGGCATTCCCGTGGAGATAAGTCCAAATCGAGTTTCCCATCTCGGCACGAAAAAAAAGGCTACAAAAGTTGACCAAACCTGTTCCTCACAAAAGAATCTGGTTTCAAAAACAGGTTCCAGAGCCGGATTAAGCAAGCGCGGGGCCCGTAGCAAATTCTTTCAAAGAGCCCTTTCTGCTGTGGGTTCTTAAATAAAGTGGTGAAACAACAATTCAATACTCAATACGTCTTTTTGCAATCTATAAGTTACAATTTTGTGGTTAATTAATAGTGTAGTAAATTACTATAGGAGCTGTTAGGTTCTGACAAGTACAAAAAGCCTGAGGAGATTTCCTGGCAATTTAGAATAATTTTGATGATGCTACAGATAAAAAAATTCAACATACCACATGTTAATAAGTTTCACTCAAAAAATTACGCTCAGGCAGAGATGAGTAGGTTTGAATATGATGCGGGGCCCCCTTTCGCGCGGGGCCCGTAGCAATTCCTACTCTTGCTACGTGGTTAATCCGGCACTGACAGGTTCAAAAGGTTAGTGACTATAGGGGTGTGGTTGGATAGCCAATTATCCTTCAAAATCCATATGTTGAAGGCTGCACAGAAGGCAAAAGTAAGGGCAGCATGACTGGAGAAATTAATGGGTGATGGGAAAGGGCCAGGAGAGCACGGAAGAGTGGAGTGAATGCTAGGGTGCTGTCAAGGTCCTATCCATTGGACGTGATGGCTAGAGCCAGACAGAAACGCTGGATGTGTGCGACCAGAGAGGAAGTACAGGAATGGATGGATGAGGAAGTGGAGAGAAAATGGGATGAGTAATGAGTATAAGGGCGCGCTAAAGGGAGCGATTGGGAGCAGGAGAGATTGGGTAGACCGGTAATACGAAGAGGTGAACTACTTCTTGACGCAGGTGTTCACAGGAAGTGGAGGATGATGTGGGACATGTATTTAGATGCTGGAAGAACGAGGAAGTTCTGAAGAAGTTGGAAAATGAACTAGGGGTATTGGAAAAATATGGTGGGGATAATGTTGAGGGGCGAGGAGGAATGGATGGAGATAAGTGGCGTAGTAGAGAGCATGATTAGGGAAAGAGAAGGACTAGACATGGCATTTAAGAGGTAGGAGTGACAGAAGGGAGAAGATGACGGAGAATGTGTGAGGGACCGCCGCCCGTTTTGAAGTATGCTAGAGAAGTTATTCCAAGGCGGGAGAAACGACGATTTTGAGGTGGGTTTGGTTGGTGGGCATTCCCGTGGGGATGAGTCCAATACTGTCTGGACACTAGTTAGGACCTATTCGAACATGAGTTTCCCATCTCGGCCCGAAGAAAAAAGGCTACAAAAGTTAACCAAACCTGTTCCTCAATCTGGTTTCAAAAACAGGTTCAAAAGGTTAGTGACCAAGGATACAAAAACTGGTTCTACAAACAGGTTCGTCACAGAAAGGACCTAGTTTAACTACTATATAAGAAGTCAATTTAGTAAAAGTATAAATAAAATCCAGGTACAACATATTAAAAATGATCTCATTTATCGAAAGTCGGATTGTCAATACCCTCTTTTTCGCTAATCACTGGTTTTTTGCCGTTCAAAATATCTTGTACTTCCGCAAGCGACTTACCCTTCGTTTCCGGTATCAAAGAAACAATAAAAACGACACCCAGCAAACATATCACCGAGAAAAAGTAAAAAGTGGAATCTGTCCCGATGCTTATTTTCAAACTCGGATAAAATTTGGTAACCACAAAAGCCAAAAAACCAATTAAAAGTAGCCGCTGCGGAGGACATGGTAGATTTAATTTCCAGTGGCATAACCTCCGATGCGATCATCCAAGGAATCGGTCCGAATCCCAAGGAAAACGCAACAATGAAAATACTAAGACAAATAATAGGCAAAATCCCAATCGATTCAAGCTGATCTTTATCAATAAGATTTCTTTCTTTCAGCGAAAAATATATACCTAAAACGCATCCCGATAGACCCATACAAGCAATGGAAATGATAAGTAGAATCTTTCTTCCGAACCTATCTACTATTAAAGTCGATGAAAATGTAGCAGCTGTCTGTAAAATACCGACAATAATTGTTCCTATAGCTGGTTTTAAACTAGACGAACCGGCTGCTTGAAAAATATCCCCCGTATAAAATATAACTGCGTTAATACCGCTAAATTGTTGGAAAAACATCAGCCCGAACGTGATAATACTTGCTTTAATGCTAGCTTTAAGCGATAAAACTTGCAAAAATGATTTTTCGCTCGAAGACGACTTGTCCAGATCTTGTTGGATTTCGTTAAGTTCGCCGTCACAGTTGTACGAAGATCCACGCAGCCTTTGTAAAGCTTTTTTAGCTTCTTCTCGGTTATTTTGTTTCATTAAATAAACGGGCGTTTCGGGCTGGAAGAAGAAAACTGCACAGAAAACCAAAGGGATGACAGCGGATACTATAGCTAGAGCTAGAGGTGTAATTAAAGCACCGAGTACGTACACTATTAGAATCCCTACGGTTAATAATAATTGAAAGTAGCTTCCTAAGGCTCCTCTGATGCTGGTTTGTGCTATTTCTCCCGTGTAAATAGGTGCTGCTACGCAGAAAGCTCCACCGGCTAGACCTGTTAAGAATCGTCCGGTGTATATCATGCTTAAGTTGTTTGAAAATATGACTAGAATCCAACCCAAGCTGAAAGGTATGACGGTCATGAGGCAGCTCCATTTTCTTCCGATTTTGTCACAGAGGAAGCCTATTGGGAAGCATATAACCATTCCTCCTAGTGTTGCAAAAGAGCCGATCCATCCCAATTCTTCTTCGCCTATTTGTATATCGTTAAATTCGGCTTTTTTCAGTTGGTCTGATATGTTGGCTGTCCAGCCCAGTACTGTGCCGGCAGCTACCGCGCCCAAACATACTGAAAAATAGGAAAATAAGTTAAATTACTGGTTCTTATTGACTTTTTTGTAATATGGCATGCATTAATGACGATGCCTGTCTTTTTTATGTTTCCGAGATGGAATAGTGTGTCCCTAATCGAAAATGTATTGACCCTCAATCATTTTCTTACATTCTTTAATGAATTCTGCTGGAGACTGCTACACTGCTTACAACACAATGAAGAGAACTCAAGATTCAAGTTTTTTACGATGATATTCATTTTGCTCATACTGAAAAATTGTAGGCATCAAAATTGTAGGAAATCTTACATAGATTTTGAAAACAAATTTTCTTCGACCCATAATTTTGTCATTTTGAATTTTGTTTTTTTACGTAGCAATCTATAATAGTCTAGTCAAAGTAGATATACCTACAACAAAAATACAAAAAACTTGGAAATTCAAAATTGAGTATTTAAAAGGGTTGTGTTTAGCATGAGAAAAAAATTAACGATGCTAGGCATGCGATTTTCCGGAAAATAGTCGAGTGAAAATTTTTGTTTTGTTTTTTTGCTCTAATTGTTAAAATAATAAATATACAGAAAAACTTCCAAATCAAAATTTGTAGCTGATGTATTTATTTACAAATTTTGTCTGAAAAGTTTTTCTGTAAAAGTTTACGAGATAAAATTAAGTTCAGTGGTAGTCAATTCGTGGTTAGGCGCGAACGGCCCACGAGCCAAATTTATTAACCGCTCGACTTAAAAGTTAATATTTTTGGGCTTATAACATTCTGAAAAAATGAACTCATGTCAACTGTAGAGAAAGATCTCATCTTTTAGATAAAAATACTTTCAAATTTGAAAAAATAGATTTTTTAACTGTAAAAACAGTTTATTTATAAAAAAACTACAGCTAAAAAGTCAATAAGCAATTATAATTCCTATTTAATTATTACTTATCCCAGCGAAAGCTCCTCTTGGATTTAGCATTGCAAATGAGCATAAAACATTATAATCATAAAAGCAAAGCCATCAATATTTAAAATTTTAAACAAATGCTTCTTATAAGAATCTGTTTATTTGCATGCTTAATTTTACGTCATTTTTTTAGACTTCATTCAATTATATCTTTTTTCGAAATTAATATAATTCAATGAAACTTTACCACGAAACACTTTGAAGCATCTACTTTCGAAACTACTATACAGTTTTTCTATAAATATCAAATTTTTTGAATGTTAGACAATTATTTACAATAAATACTCAAATCAGACGTCTGTAAGCAAACCTTCTATAGTTTTTTATAGTGTTTATATTATCTAAAGATTTGTGAACTTTAGAATGAACCTATTTAGAAGTGATCGCGATACAAAATAAATCACCTATGGCTCAGGTAAGAAAGAGAAGAGAGCACAAATAAAGGTGAAAAGCAGGTTAGGTTTATACTCGCCGCCGCATAATAACAATAACAACAATAATAATAATAAAATTTTAACAGCAAAACTATTCAACAAATTACATCAAAAATAGAGGCTGTTATTCAAACAATAATAAAAATAAGGTGGGGTTAAAAAATGAAGATTCATTGTAGGTTCACGTGGAAAATCGTATGTATTTTTGTGAAAAATGAAAATACAAAAAAACGTTTCAAATAAAGGTTGGAGATTAAACTATAATCTCTGAAGTACGATATGTTATATTATTTAATGATTCAACTTATTAATGTTAATTGGGGGAATTTGGAAAAAAACGACTTTTCAGTAGATTTACGTGGAAAATCGATGATAATACATTAAGGGCCGGTTTTACAAGAGAGATTTATACTAGTTATAGTTATTCTGGGTATAAAGTTATACCAGAATTTATACCTAGTTTAAAACTGGTTGGTTTTACGATGCATCGTAAAACGAACTAATTTTATTCTAGGTATAAATTTTGGTATAACTTTATACCCAGTATAACTATACCTAGTATAAATCACTCTTGTAAAACCGGCCCTAAAAAAACTTTAAAAGTAGCTTTTTTTTCAATGTATTTGTAGATGCCCCATTTTAGAACACATTTCATATAATAATTTTTTTTCTAAATGTCATTGTTGATTTACTATCGTAAAATTAAAAACATGAAAATTGATGTTCAAAAATACTACCAGGGAAATTTCAGATGTAAAAAAAATGTTCAGACAAATTTTGTAGATACATGTATTAGCTACAATTTTCGATTTAAATATTTTTCTGTGTTTTCATTATTAAAACAATTAGAGTGAAAAAACAGAACAAAAAGAATTTTCTGGAAAATAGTATGCCTAGCATCGTGTTAATGTTAATCACAACCCTTTTAAATAGTCAATTTTGAATTTTAAAGTTTTTTGTGTTTTTTTGCGGCATTTTACGGATATTTTGTGTACTTTGACTAGGCTATAAGGAAATATGAAATGCTTCTGAAAAAGCAGGTTTTTAAATTTTGAAAATTCGAAATGCGGCTTGCAAACTGATTTTATAAAAAAATTTATCATTCGCTGTTCATTTTATGGCCATTAACAATTTTGAGATGCGGTTTATTGCACCCGACAAAGTAAGAGTTGTATTTTAATCGACCATAAAAGCAAAATTCTCAAAATTTTATTTACATACTTTCTTAACGCTTGAACTGAAAAACATTTTTTTTATATGTTTCTTCAAGATAGATATCGAAGAATAATAATCACTCTAACGCTTTATAAGTTTTGTAAATTATTTTCCAAAAACAGTGAACGTTCAACTAAGAAACAACAACTACTTCCCGGGTTCTAGGTCCCAACAGCTATTGAATTACACTTCAAAGTCAAAAGGGGTTGATATATCTACAAAAATTTAACACCAACCATTCTGGTTTGCAATTAGAAGGGACAACCTAGCTTGTAGACCGGTTTCGGCGTATTTGCGCCTCATCAGTACAAGGTATCTCCATCCGCGAGCTCTAAGAGCTCAATCACGGACTAAAGAAGACTCCCAATACTGCATGCGCCATACGTGATGGCGAACCCGCCCCCATGCGCACAAATTCATTTTCAGTGGTAACTCCCACTACCCTCTTGCAAGACATATAAATGCTATGTACAGAGGCGTTTCATTCTGTTGGCGTTTGGCATTATTTGAATAATTTTTGTGGTATAGGTACGACACTGACCGGCAAGGGAATTATCGTAATCCAATAGTAATTTAGTTGGGAGTGTCTATACCTGCGTGATCACTCGCCATCACGTTTGGCGCTTGCTATATCTTCATTGTTTTTCATGTTGAAACGTTGAAAACGTTGAAACTTCGTAGAAAAGTCCTTTCTATACACTATAGGACAATTACTTTTATTACAATTGCAGTTGCAGATTTTTAACGTAATATTTTGCAGTAGGTCTGGATGCGTTATAAATATTCCGTTTTTTTAATTTGAAACCTGTTTGTCAATAAAATTTCGATAATTTTGCTCATACGGTATATTAAACTACAACTCTTACTCTGTCGATTGCAACAAACTGCATCCCAATATTGTTGAAATTCATGAAACTAACAGAGATTTAAAATAAAGTATATGAAGTCAATTTTGATGTCTACATTTTTTTTTCTGCGAGCAAAACTGGAAGAGATATATATGCGCAAAAGTTTCCAATTTTGAGTTTTTCACGATTTGCTTGCAATCTGCATCGCAAGTTCCAGCGGAATTTATCCAAGAACAAAGGAAAATGATTGGGGGTTGATATATTTTTGATGTGACATTATTTAATTATTTCCGTTATTGATGCTGGGACATCAGACCACAATCTTGTTTATGTTTTTATTTTAACCTTTTTGTAGCGTTCCAGCTACCGTTATCAAGAATAACGCAATGCGCGTGCTCCAATCTATTTGTGTAGGAGTCAAAAAGTTGTATTGAGTAACGTCGTACCGACTCGTGCCGAGTCGGTTCGGTGTGTGTCCTGCTTAGAGAAAATTATTCTTACCTGAAAGTGCAGCTATATATTGCGGCAACGTTTTCGCCTTTTCTCCGTCGGCCATTTTGTTCTGTAACAAATTAATAATTATAGATAAAATTTGAAAAAAATGACAAAATAAAAAATATTGGAACCAAAATGGAAAATATGAATTAATGCAAATAGAGAACAGTACAGGCCGTCATTATCGATAATACCCGGCAAATTAGCAACTGATTTAAGTTTCAGAGGCGTCCAGTAAACATTATTTCTAGGCGACATCATATTATTGTTTTCTTTTGTTGTTGAGTCACCAGTGGCGGCTCCTCGAAGGAGGCTAAGGAGGCTCAGCCTCCTCAACAATTTATCCAGCAAATAGCACCAGAAATATTTTGTTGATTATTCTTCATTTTTATTTCCTGTTTATCTAAAAAATTTTAATTTCACAATTCATTCCCCGTTTTCACTATTTATTTTAGAATCTGACAACAGTGTCCTGAGGCTAGACTCAACAAACATCTCTCTCGAAACACGTGCTGCTCTGTACAGTTGCCGATTTTTCTACCAGTCCTATTGCTAATACCGTAAAAAATAGCGGAAATGGCAACACTCTCATTAGGCTAGCTTCTAGCGAAAAGGGGGAAAACATATAATTTGGTAGACAACATTATAAACAACTTTTCCATGACATTTTAGATAGGTACCTTTAAAGGTCAAATTGAGATTCGATTTTCCGATTTACATCTGAATTTCACAAGGTTTTTCGACTTGACGAATAAAAGCTTATTCGAAGGTTTTTTCAAAAGAGTTTTCCATTACACTTTTAGATAACTAGATAATTTTTTTCATAAAATAGCAATGCACAATGAATTATGCGAACAAAAAAAAATTGTTTGCAAGAGAAACCTATACTTCCACGTTTATCTTGCTGGGCAACAATTAATTTTGTCACTGAAGTAGCTGGCACGGTCGCTGCGCAAATTAATTGGCTGAATGTGAATAGAGTATATTTTTATGTCCAATGTCCAGCCTTTTCTCTTAAAAAGTTCACGAGCCGCCACTGAGAATCACGGGTAGTTCCTAATAAAGCCGCGTTTATACGAGGCAAGTAGGTGGGCAGGAAACTTGGAGCCGTTGACCCTGTCCACACTGGTCCACACGACGTCAGCTGTGAGCGATCCAGTGTTTAGGTAAGTTGTATTGAAAATGGCGGAAAGTGCATCTTCTGTGTTATCTTATGATCAAGAATTGACGCGAAATCGTATACTGGAATTTGTAAGTGAATCTAGTGAAATATTATTGGAAGAATTGGAAGAACTGGTAATATATACAGTTCAGAAAACTGGTCTCATATAAGCAAGGCCGGTCTTTGTAAAGTTCCAAAAACTTAATTGTCCTCTCTTCGGTCCAGCGTGGAGCCATTAGTACAGTATTACACAAATATATAAAATTTTAACAATTTAAACAATAAACAAACATGCAATAAAACACTGTTTGTCACAAATTCGCTCACTTGCTCGTCAATGAGTTGTCCATGTCCACACGGCGACAGTGCAAGGCAGGTACCATTTTCGAGTGGTGGGGGGCAGGTTGTCTACTCCTCGTGCAAGTAGACCTGCCAGGCAGGTTGAGAGGCAATTTGCCTGTGATTTACAAGCGTGGTCGTCCACACGGGGCAGGTTACTTGCTCCAAGTAACCTGCCCACTTACTGGCCTCCTGTAAACGCGGCTTAAATGAATGAAGAACTTTTATGTATTATTCTACATTTGATGATTTTGTGATAAGATACTTATAGTTCGACTTTAACTTTTAGGTAGATATTTTAAGAAAGTGAATAGTAGGTAGTGGGTATTTTTAATAAGTCTAAATAGGGAGCGACACTAGTACATTATTGTTTATCTTGGAAAATATACAGGATGCTTTATGACGAGCTTACACTATCTATTTATTGAAGACTAGTAACGCGATTTCTATAAAAATTGGCATAGATGGAGAACAAGCTATAGCGAATTTTTGTAAAATATTTTTACGACAACTTTTTATTTTACGTATTATTAACTTCCGAAGAAGGAAAAGGAAAGGACTTGGCCCTCTGACGCTACAAAGTGAACCAATACGATTGTCGGATGAAGTAAAATATCTTGGGGTTATCCTAGACCCAGGTTTAACTTGGAACCGACACCTTCAACACGTGATCAAGAAGGCAGAGGTAACCTTCATGGTTGCTAGACGCACTTACGGCACTAAATGGGGACCAAGCATGGTACACTGGTTGTACAAGATGGTTGTCATCCCAAGGATTACATATGCATCTCTGGTCTGGTGGCCAAAGATCAGACAAACCTCTGCAATGCTAAAACTAAGCAAGGTCCAAAGACTTGCATGCATTGGCATTACAGGGGTAATGAGGACTACTCCTACAGCGGCGCTGGAGATAATGCTAGACCTTCCTCCGCTACAATGTGTCATAATGTGTGAAGCAAGGGCAGCTCTAACCCGACTGGAAAAAGCATCAGACCATGTCGTGGCACATAGATGAGGACACACAGAAATAAGGCATGTAGATAACGACATTTTTAAAATGCCAACAGACCACATGATCACCAGATATATCTTTCGCAAGAACTTCGAGATTGTCATCAAAGATCGAAAGGAGCTTGACGAAGAGAACGCACCACCACTCAGTAGAGCGAATGAACTGATTTGGTACACAGACGGATCAAAGAATGAGCTCGGCACCGGAGCGGGCATATACAGCAAGTCGAGCAAATATGAAGGAATCGTCTCGTTTGAAAAATACGCTTCGGTATTTCAAGCAGAGGTCTATGCAATACTTGCATGTGCAAGGGCTAATAACATGAGAGCCTACAACAACAGGCAGATCAGGATCTACAGTAACAGTCAAGCTGCCCTTAAAGCACTCCGGAACTCTAAGGTAACATCTCGGCTAGTATGACCCACTGGAGTGGGTCCCAGGTAACAAAGGAATGAAAAAGTTGACGAACTCGCAAGAGTGGTCAACCGAACGGACCCGAACCAGCGGCGGGCATTCCCAGATGCTCAACTAGGTCATGGTTAAAAGAGTGGGTAAAAGAACAACACAATAAACAGGCAAATACATGGGAAGAAATTCATAAAAGAACCGTCAGAAAAAGTAGCGAAAGAACTGCTCTCAATGAGCAGGAACAAACGCACCATAACGGGGCTACTTACGGGACACTTTCCCACAAAGGAGCACCTAAATAAAATAGGGCGACCTTACATGCAGAAGAAGCAAAAAGGATACCGAAACAGCTCTGCATATACCATGCAACTGTGAGACGCTGGACCCCAGGAGGCAAAAACAGTGTGGTAGACCCCAAATGACTCTAAATGACTTCTACAACCAACCAGCAGAACCTGTATGAGCTGATACAGGGAACGGATTTTCTGAATAGGCTGTAGTCAGAACACTAGGAGTATCCCACAATAAGCACAGGAGGCTGAGGTGGTGCCGGGGAAGGGACGGCTCCTTAAAAAAACTTCCGATCTCTAAGAAGGTGTTTCAATCCTTTCCTTAGCTAGTTCATATGCTATTTCATTTGCTTTCATTCCAGTGTGCTTTGGGCATTCCCACACCATTTTGGAACTGATTACACAAGAGCTTAGTGCTTTAATGGCTGCTTGACTATCCGACATTATGATAATCCTTCGCCTTCTGTATCCTTTATCAATATTGAACTGGGCGCACTTTCTTATGGCGTGGATTTCCGCTTGAAAGATACTTAGGGTTTTTCCCGGCCTTTACACTTCTATCCCAGCTCCTTATATTTCTTCAAAAAATTAATAATGCGTGTAAACTGGTCTATCTTTAATACGTCATTGTTTCATATATATGTAATAAGGTTAATTGAAACATAGATTTCATTACATGTTAGAGTCGCCAAAAAAAAGTATCAAAAAAAAATTAATGTATATGACCTGAATACCAATACTGATTATGCAATAATATAATAGGTAGGTATTGTAGAAGATTTTTTTTTGAATACTAGTAGTTATATCACGTATGAAACGCAGTAGAGAGGAGAAAGTCATTGCTGTTATGTACATACTGATTGTGATCCTTCAAATTTCGGTTGAATATAAAATTAGTGGTGATCTCAAAAGGATTAGTAGAAAGTATGAAAATTGATTTAAAAAAAACATACATTTGCCCCTATTTTGTATGTGACAATTTTACTAAGTTAGTGGATAGTGGTGTTGTGCCAAAAATAACCGAACAAAATAAAATACTGAGGGATCTATTATTATTACTTTTTTAAATTAAAATAACTATTTCTGAAGAATTCCACATTAATGAAAATAGTATATTGTGCAGCGGGTGAGAAAAGTACTTTCCCCTCATGTTGCACAATATATTTTTTCTTCAACTGCACAAATTTAAAGAATACAAGTAAAGTAATTTAATATTTATTTTCATGGTTGGTAAAACAAAAAAAAACAACAACAAAGATCCCATCTCAAAACTGTTGAATAATTTTATTTAAAATTATAGTTGATGGTGAAATTTGTATAATTTTGTATGGAACGTCTTTTCTTTTGAAATTCCACTAGATATATCAGTTAAATCCAAACAGTTTCTAATAAAAGTCTGTGGCAAATGGAGTTCTCCAATGCCATCACACCCTTCCAGCCCACACACCACACATACAAAACCCTGTTGTGACCAGGTGAATTGATAGAATGGGTGTCTTATAGATTCGTGTGTGTAAAAAGGTGGAGTTAGTGTAACTCCCAAGTTTATACATGTTAAATATGGAAGTTTCTGCAAACACAATCGCAATTTGTTTACGAGGATAGTGTAACCTAAACAGCCCCAGGCTAGAGCACTCCACCTCAGGGAGTGGAATTCGGCCCCAATTAAACTATTTTATACACTATCTCTGGGATGGGGTGTACAATTAATATTATATTGGACGCCACCAGCTTTTTAATAGAAACAAAGCGCTTAAAAACAGAAGCAAAAGGTGGAAAGCTGGAAACACCTTGTAAATTAAAGTAAATTACAAAAAAAGAATCTACTTATTCCCGAACACGTTTATCCAATTCAATAATTATTGAATAATCAATAAAAAGAATGAAAATAATCATTATTTATTGAAAATTAAACATATATTTAATATTTCAAAAAATCAAACGAAGAGAATACCAATTTGTTATAGCTATAGTTTCTGATATATAGCCGAGAGATCGGCTTATTGGACCACCCGGTACAAAAACCTTAAAAACATTACAAGTTCAGCTAATGAATTAAGAGTTAAGAGCATCGGTTTTTAAGAGATTTGCTGAACTCAGAGCTGTAATAAATTTTAATGCAGCATTGCCGATTTTATAAAGTAGTTTTCAGGTTTTTTAACAAAAATTTTAATTGTACCATGTTTATTTGTATGTTATGTTTAGTTTTACACGATGCGTTGTAAGTTTTTATTAAGGACGAATAAGGCATTATTATTATGTACACTTCCTCTTGATTTACAATGTATTGGTAAATTTTCACAAACAAATAGTAATTCTTCAACGAGTGCAGAATGATGGTATTATTCACGCGGATGAGGTTTCCGGAACGAGCGAACGAGTTTTGGAATCATCCAAGTGAATAATAGCCATTCTTCACAAGTAAAAGACTATACTTTCTCCACGACTAAATTTTCTATCTTACTTCCAGTGAGGATCGAACCCCGATCCTCCGCGCCAGTCAAACATTTCTACCGTGCCACTGGGCTATAAAGCATATTTATTTATAAAAATGTAAGGAGCAAATATATACGTACCTCATATTTTTAATCGAAACCTTTACATTTATAAATGAAATTGATTTTGCTACTGTTGTCCATTTTTTTCTCTATATAATATAGCTAAGTGCCTACGAGACAAAAAATGGCCAGATACTTCCCCTTCT
>CAJUYH010006856.1:0-18981 GCA_910591685.1 Galerucella tenella
ATGCATAAGTCAAAGTAAAACTGCGCTAAGAGTTTTAACAGGGAGATCCTAACACATTGTCGCCTGAATGGGCACCTGAAAAAGCTCAAAATAGTGGAGGAAGAAGAATTCAGATTTTGTGGCATGGAAGTAACCTCCATCTGCACAGCACTTCAGAATCCTAGAGCACAGCACCTGGGAGATTACTGGATAGAAGTGGAACATTTACCTAAGTTGGAGCCTGCAGATATCCTAAAATTCCTCCGGGAAATAGGACCCCCAAATACATACATACAAGATAGTAATACGTTTTCGATGGGACATTCTGTATATCAAATTCATGGATCTATTATACAATAAAGTTTGATCAATACTGTCGAAACAGCTCCATTATTTATACTCTGTTGCTTAGAAATTGTGAATCTATCTAAACTGGCTTTCACATTTCAATACGTCAGCAATGACATTTATTTGAAGAACATTCCAAAACTAAGTGTTTTCGAGTTTACATAGTTTTTATATATATATTTTTAATTGGTAAAATTTTCAAAATGGAGGAAAGTGATTTCGAAGGAGATGAATTTCAAAGCGAAGAAGAAAAAGTGGAAGAACTACTTGATCCTGAAAATCCAGAACACTTTTTTCCAATAGTTGAAAGGGATTTCAATAAGGTAAATACATGTGGAATAAAAACGTCATCAAATGGAGGGAATAAAACTGTTTTATTTTTATATACTATTTAAAGGAATTCTAATATACAGGGTTATAAAGCTGGACACCGAAACTTTACTCTATATAAAAACATTATACCCTTAAATTTGCAATAAAAACCAAAATAAAGCCACGCTTAGACAAAGCATGGCACAGTCCGTTTTCTACTAGGATTATTGTCATAAAAATGTACCTACTGCTGGGCGAAACTCGTTTCAATGATTCACCTATTCAATCGTGTACAATAAATAGTACGGGGGCTTATTTTGGCGATTATAATCTAATTTGCTCTATTCTGTCGAAAGTTATTTAGTACCTCTTTGTACCTAAATTTTTTTCAGACACTTGCCAATTTGGAACAAAATCCCGAATCACACCAATTCACCGAAGATTTCAACAAACTCTTCGAATCATTTTTCCAAACTTACACCAAACAAAAAGAACTAGAAGAAGACAATGAAAACTTAAAAAACGAAATCACAGAGAAATCCAACAAAATAGAATTGGCGATTAAATTGGCAGACGAAGACCAGAGAACAATATCTGATTTACGAAAAGAAATTGATAATGCTTGGAAATTGGCAGACGCTGCTCATGCTCGAGAACAGCTAGCCCATGAGATCATTGATAATTTGAGGAGACAGGTGGAAAATTTAAACGCCGAGATCGAATTTAAAAATAAGATGAATGAAGAAGCTGACGAGTGAGATTTTTTCTTCACTTCTACTAATTTCATCATTATTTTACCCTTTCATAGATATTGTTTTGTGCCTACTAAGTTAATTATTTAAATCACATCACATCCATACAATTTTTTTTGTAGAAGTGGTGAGCTCAGTAAACACAGGGACGGTCTGGAAAGAGAACGAGACAGACTTATAAACGAAGTAAATCAGCTTGGCACAAAATTACAAAACGCCATCGGATACCAAGAAGAATTAGAAAAAAAGAATTCCGAAGCCGATTTAAAAATAAACGAAATAGCAGGGCAGCTAGAGGCAAGTTTATTTAGTAAAGTGAAAACGGTTACTGTTTTTATAGTATTATTAATTATATTTTTTGTTAATAAACTATATTTTTAATATTAGAATCATCAGAGATATTCCGAAATTTTCCATTGTAATACTGCCTTGTATGATTTTTCTAGGACCAAGTTCAAGAAACTATACGCCAAAAACGTGCCAAAGAAAAATTCGAGGTTGATATACAAGATTTAAAATACAAATTAGATGAAAAAGATGTACATGCCAATGAACTAAACGAAACTATTAAAGATCAGTTGAAGCAAATATCTGGACTACAAAAAGATATCAAGGAATGGAAATTATTACATGATAAACTGTCGAAAGATTTAGAAATTGCTATAATTAAATCCAGCAAATTGGCAGATGAACACAATACGACGTTGTTTGAGATTGACAGTATGAAAAAAGCGTTGCAGGAGAAAGCTGTAGATATGAAAGTAATTTTTTTCAGTTTTACTTGTCTATAATATCTTCAATTATTTAAATTACTTACTAAGCTTTATTTTAAATGACAGTAAATACCATCGAATGAATAATGAGTTGTTTTATATGTAACTCATAGGCGTGCGCACTTTTTTATTAGAGGGGGGGGGGCAAAATTAAATCGAAATCTTTTGATGGAAAAACAAAGTGCTGTGCCCGCCGAAACATTGCTTTTGCATATTGCTACCCTCCAATTTCTCGCAATTCATTTTAAGAATAAAAAACTGCTTCCTAGTATGGACCGATTAGGGTGGGCCATGGACCACCCTGCCCCCCAGGCACGCCTATGATGTAGGTGACTGACAAAATTTTGCAGATGTCAAAACCACAGTATAAGAACGAACCAGTAGAACAGTACACTGATGAGCGAATAAAACAATAGTCTTATACCAAATATTTATTGGTTTTTCCATATTACAATTTTCATTTTGTTATGATTTTTAAAATTTTTATTGACAAATTTTAATGTGTAATATAGTCGTACCCTGAAGAAAAGTTTCATTAAATATTTTATTGGAAAATCAACACAAGGATGTATAAACTCTGTTGTTTGACTAATATTTATGAGGGATTCAACAATATTATCTTCCGTAGCAACTTTCTCAAAAGTCATTTAGAATAATGTTTCTAATAATGAGATGTATTGTAAAAAATTTTCATGCGGCATATTCAAGTTTCCAAAAGTATCCTTATTCGTATTTTCATAAGCTCGAAGGTGACAGTATAAAGACGAATCGTCTAAATTCTGATACGCTTGTGAATACGTCTCACATACGCTGCATGTATGAATTTCCGAACATGTTTCAATTAAATAACCACAAAAGTAGCGAACTACATTCTTTTCCAATAAATCATTTGTCTGAAAGTCTTTAGGCATAGCAGTATTTGATGAAAGGAATATTGTTGGAATAGCCTTTTTTAAAAGAAGTTTTCTTTTATCAGGTTGCATAATCATGTCTGGTTAAAAATGAGCACCACATAAACGATGACTACTATTGTATAGAGTTTATAGTTTTGGCATCAAGTCAGGCCTATCGCATGCTTCGAGCCAAACTTTAGTTTTGAAACAAAAACAACAAATTAAATCAATGCATGAAACTAAGGCTCATAAATGTAATATGAAGATCAAATAATAAAGTATTATACTAACATCATCTTTCTGAATCCTTTGGAAAAAGGTATAATTTTCCATCACAATTATAATATTTATTGTTACATCCACGAACTACACATACAATACCCGTTTTCTTATTTTTAATGGTATCCATTGCAAAAAAATGCTTATAAACTATAAAAATAATACCGAAAACCCGTAAAAATATAAGCTGTAATAAATAATTCGATTCGCAAATTCACCACTGGCACTTTAGTTGGATCGCAGCACAGCACAGGCCGCCGGATGAGATACTCATCAACTCATCCGAACGACGTTGTAGTTCACAGAGAGCTCGGCAGTGTAACGTCACGAGATAACATACTGGTTCGTTCCTATACTGTGTCAAAACATTAAATTCGCCAGAGGCGGACTGGAAGTTTTTTTTACATTTCCTTTTTCGAAAATACGTAGAATCTATTACATTTTCTACCAGATAATAGCTTTTTGATTATTCGGGTGTAGATAAAACCGGGTTAATGTAAAAGATTATTTGTAGATAATTAGTGAAGAAACTACGAGATATAAAAACGATTTGGCCAAAGCCTCAAAAGCAAGAGATTTGATGGAGAAAAAAATAATGGCAATAATAAAAGAAAGAGATGACACAACGTCAGACAGAAATAGCCTTAGACAAAGGATATCAATCTTCGAAAAAGAAATAGAGGATTTCAAAAAATACATAGACGAAGACAAAAGAACCATTGAAGTTTCTATGAAAGAAAAAGACGTACTTAATAAAACTTTGCAAAGGTAATATTTTTTTTTTAATTTCTACTATTGACTGCGCCATTTATTATCAAGGTTAATATAGTTTGATGTTCTTGTAGACAACAAGTAGTGCAAAAAGACCAACAAAAATTAATACACATTCAAGAGCAAGCCAAGAAAAAACTAGAAATTGAGCTGGATCTATTTTTCATCGAAAGCGGAAAACAAAAAAAGCTAATAAGTCAACTAGAAAGAGAAAGAGATAGACTTACAGAAGAACAATTGGACCTTACCAATACTATTCAAGATCAACTTGAAGATATTCGTCAGAAAAAAGTGAGTTTCTTTCAATTTCAGGCTCAAATTTTCTAATTTAAACTATTCTAGTCGTTCATATTCGATTTGAAAAAAGAAGCAGCAGACCGAGATAACAAAATCAGACAGCAACAAAACGTTTATGAAGCTATGCGATCGGATAGAAACGCTCTACAAAAATTATATCAAGAATCTACCGCCGAATGCGGAGAGCTGAGAAAGAAACTCAGATTGGTGTCACATCAGATTGAACAGCTCAAAGAAAATATCGGACAAAAAGAAAAACAAATAATAAAAGATGAAAGTATCGTTAGAAAGTTGACCAGAGAAAAGGAACAATTAAAGTAAGTGAAAATAACACGTCGTCTATCAAAAGCTTGGATTTTTGGAACTTTAGTTCTTTACGTTCTTTATGTTTGGGCGACCGCAAAAGATCTAACCGTTACGTTACGTTATGTTACGTTGCTTCGTTATGTGCCTTGCTTGCGTGCGTGTGCTTTCTCCTGAGTCTCTCTATCGTTTACGATGCAGCGATTCATATGCTTCGGCCGGGAATCGAACCCGGGCCGCCCGCGTGGAAGGCGAGCATTCTACCACTGAACCACCGATGCTATATCAAAATTATATGCAAAGCTGGTATTCGCAGTGCTGGTGATCTACTTTAATTTGTTCGGATAAATTTTTACTATTATTTCCATAATTTTTTTTGCGCGATTGATCTTTTTTGTTTATTTACAGCATCGGTTGTCAGGACGGTAGGTTGTGTTTACTGGTTTCTAAGTTTAACACGTCGGTAAGTAATTTACTTACCGTTCAGACGTCGAAAAGTAATAAATAGCATTAAAAACAATTTCACCAAAATGTAAAATATATTTTAAACTGATCGAGAAGTATAAATGTCACCCTTGACATTTCGTTCATTTCGAAGAAATTTAAATTATTTCATTCGGAATTTATTTCAATACGATCGCGCAAAAAATGGTATAAGCATCTCGAACGTTAAGGGTAATTACAACGTTTGCATGTAGATTCCTCTCGTAAAATTGGACAAAATGATATGAGGATTAAGGGGTCTAGCACATTTACTTTTCGAAATACAGGGTGTTGAAATTTTGAAAACTTGAATGTTTTATTTAATTCGATAACTTTGAAATGGATGGAAAAATTGATTTGACATTTGGCAGGTTGTTTTTAAATGTAAAAGGGCATATTTTGATAGAAATAGTAGTTTGTGCAACTAGCGTGGATATGGACAATCCACACGAGTCGAACATCATATTTTTTCTACGAACCCACTTAAGAAAAAATCTAGAAAATAAAAATTTCCATAAACTGTAAGATAACTTCAAATTGAAAATTTAACAATTCAATTTTATGTTTCCACTATTTTTTTTGCGGTAAACGTACAGTTCTTGAATGACCAATTTGTATAATGCTACGGTTTCCCTTTTTAAATATACGATGCTGTTATAAGTAGATGTTGCCAGTCGGACTCCCTCATGAAGGGTACCTACCGTACCATTATCTATAATAATGAATATTCTGCTAAATATTTCAAACGTTTACCTGTTGTCGTTATTAATATCAAGCAGAATAATTATTTAAAAATAAAATTAACAATAAAAAAAAACTTCTTCACGGGGAATCGAACTCGGGTCTACCGCGTGAGAGTCTGGTTTGCTTACTACTCGACCACCGAGGAATATGCAAATTGTTTATCTATAACGTCAGATGTATTACATGATTTTTGCTTAAAAGGAACTAAAGTTCCTACCGTGTGTCCCGCTACACGTTCTACCTTTTTTTATTCTAGAATTGAGGTTATGACTGGATTAGACCAAGTAAGAGTATTACGGACCGAAGGAAAGGAATTACGGGAAGAAGAAAAAAGATTGAATAAAACAATAATAGTAAGATTTTTACAAAAAAATAAAATATTCGTGCTACATTTTTTTCAAATTTTAGAACCTGAATCGTACTGTAAGGGAACAGGCTAAAGATTTAGATCAATTAATGAACGAAAGGGACGTTCTGGGATCTCAATTGGTACGGAGAAATGACGAGATTGCTTTGCTAAACGAGAAAATTGTTATTCTTCAAGCTACGTTAGCCAGAGGTGCCTATTTTTCGTATCAAATCTCCAATTCAAATTTAATATTTTCAAATCATTTTTTAAGGTGAAACTCATTACGAGCTAAGACTAACTGACATTAGACTATTGAAATTGGAAATAAAACGACTTAGACAAGAAAAGAGTCACATTGACAAAACGATGGCGAGCATGGTTGATTTGCGACAGGAAGTTTTTCATTTAGAAAGAGATTTGACGAAAAGTAGATTGAAATGTAAAGCTTTGGAACAGGAAGTTCAAAATCCTTTGAATGTACACAGATGGAGAAAATTGGCTGGATCCGATCCTGAGGTATTGGACTTGTTACAGAAAGTTCAGATATTACAAAAGTAAGTTCTATTTTAGTATACCAGCTTTGCACAATACACAGCATGTCCCATGTGATTATTATTGTAAACAAAAGCAGTTACTACTTATCAAAGACAACAAATTAATATAATTACGATATTAGAAAATATTGTATGTTTGTTTACGAAGATAAAAGAATAAAATAGGGTTAGGGTACCTAAATTATTTTCCCCATGATTAAATGCGCATGACACAATTCGGCACGCACCGAAAAAGCTTGCAGCTTGCAAGCTTGCACTTCCAAGTCGGCGCGCATGTCAGCACGAAATTGAATTGAGGATACTTACGTTTAAACGTCATTGTACCAGCACGCGTGCCGAAGTGCCACTTCGCCACTAAATTGATTGGGGATGGGCCTTAATTCAGGTAAACGCTAAAATCGTTAAAAATAATTGTACTACACCACTGTATAATTCAGGTATGGGCAACCTTTGACATGTTGTGAGCCAAACTTTAGTGTGCAAATACGTTCGCGGGTCGCATTTAAAAGTAGTACATTTTAAAGTAGTGTTGTAGTGCTCATAATTTTTTGCGATAGATATCAAACATAAAATAATACGACAATGTTATTATAATATCAATTTATTAAAATAACAAAATTAAATAATAACATTATAATTAAATAGTTGAATTTGAAATTGTTACAAACTACGAAAGTTAAATATCGATACCGAAATCAATGAGACACTTGAGCTTAAACTTGGGAAACTAATCCATCCATGTTTGGATAAATTCCACTGATACAAAGACGTAAAGAATTTTCCAAATTATCGTCAGTCAGCCTTGTACGATATTTTGATTTATTAATTTTCATCAGTGAAAAGTTCGGGCCATCCACACGCTTATATAGGCAAAATGAAGGAATGATCTAGAATCGTCTAGTGTAGAACAGTTGAGAAGAAATAATCTTGTGTTGCGCCGCCAGAGAAGCGGCAAACATCGAAGACTTTGATGTTTGCCGCCTCACTCTTTGATGATCGCCGACACAGGTTTTTATTTTGCAATATGATAAAAAATTCTCAGTTGAACGGGTTGCGGGCCGGATCAAATCATACAGCGGGCCGGCTGTTGCCCACCCATGGTATAATTGGTCATTGGCCATGCCGAAAAATGTCAATGCTCTTCCTTTTTTTTATGTAAACCATTTTTTTCCGTACTAAATACACTTTTTAACATGGGTTGAGAGTGGATTTCTGTAACTCAATAGGGGACTTTGGTCCAAGTTGCCAACCCAAAAAATTTCATATTTTTCTACCGCTAGGGTAGGTAAACTTAGGAGCGGGTAAACATTCAAAACGGCTCTTTCAACTGCGCATGACTCAAGACTTGCTCAAAATGTTATCCACCCACCACGTCAAATTTAGTAGTTGAGGTGCGCATGGGTCCAAGCAGCCTTTAACCTTCTATTATTCGATGTGACTGAATGTGAGCTGATTAGCGCAGTTGGTAGGGTATTGAGCTTACAACCCAGAAGTCGTAGGTTTTTTTTTTAGTTTTTTATTTCTTATTTTCTGATATTTCTATACATAGTTACACTTTGATCAACCGGGTTTGGGCCTGGGTTTTCTTGTTTTTTTTTTAGTTTCATATTTCTGATATTTACATATTTATTTCAATATTGTTATGTTACTACTAAATTTGGCTAAGTCTTGAGTCATGCGCAGTTGAAAGAGCCGTGTTGTATATTTACCCGCTCCTGTAAATTTCAGAACGAATCTGTCATGTGAAGGTTCTCGTTGTTTATAAGAAATGTATGTTGGTGCTCCTGATATTTCACATCAATAAAACCTACCAATAAAATCGTCTTTGGATACGAGATACGTCACAATTGACATGGAATCAGTTGCACCAACACAACTTTCAGCCAATCATTGCACAATTTCAAAAGCCGAGGCTTGAAATTTTTTGGGTTGGCTACTTGGACCAAAATCCCCCATTACATCAAGACTACCCTTAATTTGAAGTGACATTTCTATAAAAAAAATTTGACAATGTTACAATTTGACAATAGTTATTAAAAAAATGGGTGTACCAGCGGGAAATGTAGAGAACGGGAAAAAGATATTCCAACAAAGATGCTTCCAGTGCCACACTGTCGAGGCAGGTGGAAAGCACAAAACCGGACCCAACCTACATGGTTTAATGGGTAGAAAAACTGGAATGGCACCAGGTTATAGTTATTCCGAAGCCAATAAAAAGAAAGGAGTTACATGGACCGAAGATGTGTTGTTTGAATACCTTGAAAATCCGAAAAAGTTCATACCAGGTACGAAGATGGTCTTTGCGGGATTAAAAAAGGCCAGTGATCGAATAGACTTAATCGCGTATTTAAAATCGGCTACATAAACAGCTATATTTATTGGTTTTTAATTAAAGTGTATTGTTCTATGCTTTTGTTCATTTTTTTCAATTCCTATTGACAAGGCATAAGTACTAATTTCTCAAAAACATTTCCAACTTTAGAGCCCCGTAGCTCGTTAACAAAGAGCGTAAGTAAAAAAGTTTATATAAAGTACTATAATTATTTTTTAGTTTCGCTATCATCTGGAATGCCATGTATATTAGTTTTAGTTTCCTTGATATTACGTTGTATAACCTAAAAAAATACAAACTAGGAAGTGCATAACAAATTACAAGAAAGTGTAGGTTAACGAACGTAAAATATAGAAGGACAATGAGATAAATGCATCGACCAAGGTTACACTAAGAGTCATTGCAAGTAACATTTTTGTCTGTTGATGATTACGTAAAACATCATGAATAGTTATTAATAGTGCAATTATCGATAGTGGGTTGATATAAGAAAAGGATCTACTGTAGACTAATTTTTTTTCTTTAAATGTACTGAACATTTTGTTGGATATGACGAAAATAAAATACTGTCAAAGTTTGAACTTTTTGGAATGTTACTACTCACGTAGGAAGCAATACTTTGGAATGAATAAGATATATTCTTGTAGAAAATTTGATGCTCTATACAAAAGGACTACTATAGTTTTTTGATATTTTCACTCCTATCAAAGTTATTCGCGGTTAAAGTTGAATTAATAATGAATTTTGCCATTTTTTTCAATTTTTCAAGTTTAGAAAAAATTTTATTTAATATTGTTTGTAAAGCGTTTTATTGGCTAGAACTTATCTCAATATATTTTATTTATTCCTTTTATGGGTCGTTAGTTATTCGCATAATTCACATAAAAATTTGATTAAATTTTCAATTTAATACGAATAACTTACTACCCATGAAAGATATAAAAATTTTGTATCAAGATAAATTATAGCCAATAAAACGATCTACAAAAAATATATTATACATTTTTTTCATAAACTTGATTGGAGCGTCGAAAAAATGAAAAATTGGTAAAATTTATTATTAATTCAACTTTAACCTTGAATACCTTTGTAAGGAGTCAATTTATCAAATAATTTTTGTCGTACTTTTTTATAGAGCTTCAAATTATCTACAAGAATATATCCTAGTCTTAATGAAATTCTGATTTAAGAGACCTTTAATTTATCAATAATAAATCATACAACAAAGCACTTACTGTCAAAATAACAAATTTTAAATTTTCAAAAACTTTCCATCGGAGAATCATGTCATAGCTACACCTAACTAGATGTCGGCAAATAATTGAATATTAAAAAAACAAATTTAAAATTTCTCGAGAACTATCAGAGTTAGATATAGGCAACCCTAATACCAACTGAAAGGTAATAAATTTCCACGTTTAACAGACCCAACAGATACAGGGTGTTCCATTTAAATTAAGCCAGAAATTTATGTATTAAATGGTTAGTGTTATTCTATCATATTAAAAACACCCTGTATATGATGGCATACCAGTAAATATTGGAAACGGAATGTTAAAAGCTTTTGGTGAGATGGTGTAAAGCAAATGTGGTTATTCGTTTTTACTTTGAAGTTATTGTATTTTTTCGGAGGGTCTACAAATTATGTAAAATCGATTTATCTTGGAAACTGAACTAGATAGGTATAGGGAAAGGTTAATGAAATAAAATTATTTTTAATAGTACAATTCAAAAATGTGATAAAATACAGGGTGTTCCATTTAAAGGAACCTAACTTTGTTACGGCACGCTTTTTTGGAGCACCCTGTATATTCCAAAATATTTTTAAATTATAGTCCCAAGTGATCTACATAATTCTACGTCTTATTTTTTATAATTATATTTGCCGTTAAGACGCCAGAGAATAGTTCGTTCATAGTGCCCCCACCCTGTATAACATTATAACATTCCAAAGCGCAAGACAATTTTGTTTCCATGTTATTTAAATGGAAAAAAGAACTTATCAATGCGGCACCTCTTAAGATAATGATGAAGAGTTCAAACTCTGACAGTATTTAATTTTTGTCTTATCCAACAACATTTTCAATACATTGAATTTTGAATTTTTTGAAAATACCTATATATAATTTTAAGTACCTACCTGAAGTAAAGTTTTACATATTTAATAATTTAGAAACATGCTTAAACAAACATAATTAAATAATCAGTTTTATACTTTTTAAATTACCCCATAAATTAAATATCTTCACCTTTTTCTACAGCTGCACCTATGTAGGTACATTCATTCTTATATAACATGTAGGTACCTTGGTCTATAGTCACCTTTCAGCGTATATAAATTGATGTAAAGCAAACATTGCTTCCATTTTCATTGCAGGAGATTGTTGCAACAAGGCTCCATTGCAATTGAAAGAGAACGGCAGTTAAAGCAGGTTGAACGGTTGTATTTGAATCTAAGAAAGGTAGTGGCTAGACAACCGGGACCTTCGATTCAAGAAGAACTCGTTAAAACGCAAAGGTCTTTGAAACATCGAGGAAATAAATTGAAGGTAAATGGCTATTTGTTTACTTTTGTTATAATATTTAAATATTTTCCTAAATTATTTTGTAAAAGTAAATAATCATCTATTTACTGAAACTCTTTGGCGGTTTAACCGAATATATATATGGTGGTATTTGCTCTTTAAAATTTTCATAATATTGTAGTCTGGCTGCCAGAAACAGTTTTATAAAGCTTATTAATAAAACATATTATATTTCGAGTTCTTCCATTACACCATTGTATTTCAGTCTGCATTTTAAAACTGGATAAAATTTAAATGACGAATTATACTCGTTGATTTCTCTGGAGATAATTATAACTGAGCTTCTCTTGGTAAAATTTGTCAAAGTTGGCATTCGAATTTAGAATATTCCCTTGGCTATAGAGATGGAGTTGGCCGTTTTAAAATATATCCAAAAACATATTCACTAATTC
Organism: Galerucella tenella; assembly: GCA_910591685.1. NCBI lineage: Eukaryota > Metazoa > Arthropoda > Insecta > Coleoptera > Chrysomelidae > Galerucella > Galerucella tenella. The sequence continues at coordinate 12,147 of CAJUYH010006856.1, forward strand.
ATCAACTTTTTCTTTTAAAATCTATAATTTCTTCGGATTAATGTTCTTGTGTATGGTTCTTTAAACAAAAATATGTTACTTCCTTTATCTAGATTGAGTTGATATGTCGAAATACTTCATAAAGTAAAATTTGCTTAAAGATTAACCATTTCCTGGATGGGAAAGCTAGAAACAATTGAATTGAAATACTATACATTATTGTAGAGTGTTGTTGTTTTTAACAACAATATAAAAATGAATTAAAGAGGCAATTTTTGATGTGATACACATGTATATGTAAACTAGATTATTTCTGTGTTTTATTGAACCTTTTTGATTATTCAGCTGTACGATTGGTGATTTGGAAATGATTTAAAATATTAATAACCCTAAAAAAACGTAACATTGCGGTTTAAATCATCTGAGAATTTTCATCAGTGTCGCTGTAGCTAATTGATTCGGATTGATATTAATATTGAAATACTATCGGAAAATGTAATTAACGATTCAAAAGTTTTTGGACGCATAAAACTACTCAAATGGTCAGATTTGTTGTCTATTTGCGTCATTTTAAATAATTTAGTACCTAATTAATAATAGGGTCGTAAAAACCGATAAAAGTAATATATAACCTAGGTATAAATTTATTTCTCTATGGTACCTATTTTTCACTACTTTAAAAGTATTTTTTTATTCCTTACTACATACAAGTCTTTTTAGGCACTAATCGCCCTTACTATTTTGTAAAATATTTCTCAATATTAATTTAATTATTGCTTGTTTTAGTGCATGGTTTCTGAATTAAATATGGCAGAATTAAAAGTGAACGAATACAAATCTGATTTGCAACGCGTAACAGAAGAATTAGCAGATTTGAAAAAGAAATATTTGGCGGAAAAGAAAGCAAATCGAACAATGCGCATGGCGTGTGAATCAAGCCGGGCGGAGATACCGGCGGAGATACCGGCGAAGTAAAGTTTACTGGTGGCGGGTTTCGAATGTCAGTCTCAGAAATTTCGACGAAATAATCAAAAACTAAAGTATTTACCAGCATAATTTTAGTTTCTACTATTTCTATAAACACTCCGGAATTCGTAAGTATTAAAGTTCATTCAAATTAACTCTTAAATATTAGTATTTCGTCTTTATTTTGTTTGTAGATATGAAAATGTCGAAGGTTAAACTTGAAGTTTGTGTTGACAGCATCGAATCTGCAATCGCTGCGATTCAGGGAGGCGCTGATAGGTTAGAGTTATGCTCCTCGTTGCTAGATGGCGGTCTCACCCCAACACCCGGGCTTCTTATACAAGTTCAAAACATGAATTCCAGAAATGTTCCAGTTTTTTGCCTTTTACGTTGCAGACCCGGAAATTTTATTTACAATCTTGAGGAAATTGAAATTATGAAGGAAGATGCCAAAATTTTGCGTAAAAATGGAGCTGATGGGTTTGTCTTTGGTGCTTTGTCTGAGAATGGGGATGTTGATATGAAAATTTGTCGAGATATTATCCGGGTGTGCCATCCTCTTCCTGTAACTTTCCACAGGGCTTTTGATTTCTGCAGACGACCAACTATTGAAGTTGAAGTCATCATAGACTTGGGATTTCAAAGGATTTTAACCAGTGGAAAACAACAAAATGCCCAAATGGGTGTTAAACTTATCAAAAAATTGGTAGAACAAGTTGGTAATAGAATTATTATCATGCCAGGAGCTGGAGTAACCAAAGAAAACATCAAGTATATTTTGGAACATACAGAAGCCAGAGAAATACATGGTTCATTCAAATCACCCAAAGAGGAACCAGAAAAACCGGAAGAAGACAACGAGGCTGCAATAGGAGAACGGGAAGGGCCCATTTACGTTACTACTGAAAGCGCTGTGACGGAAATTGTTAATATTTTAAAGACTGCTTAATTTGTTGTACCTATTTTAACATAATATAAAATGTGATTTAACAAACATATTCTACCCACCTGTCTGTGTATTTTAAATTTGTTTCTGTGAAACTCATCTGTAAAGAAACGAAAATAAATGTATGTAAAACAACTTGATTTAGATATCCTTAAAATCCTGAATTTATATTTATTTAGATATGGATTAACAATGGATTCCAGGTCCTTCTGCAAATATCTAGTGTCTGCGAGTGCTACAAGACGTGTAGATAACATTGGATAATACTTCCTTTTAAATCAGTCACCTACGTTATGTTATTTCACTATTGCTAGTGCCATTCTCCTAGATTGTTTAATTTTATATAGAAATAATTATTCCAATGCTTTACTTTAATAATACATTAGAAGCTTGTTTAAATGGACCTTTAGACAGACCTGTGACCTGTCAAATATATTGTCAAAAGTAAGAAGAATAATAACAAATAATATATAAACATGTGAATGATAATTATTATCCTTTTTTTTTGAAGAAAATAAAACCACTGAAAATGTTTTCCAATAAAAAAAGGCAACTTTACACCTCCCTACTTACCATGTCTGAGGATTTTAGTGAATACCCTCAAAAAGTCCTGTCAGGATTAGGAAAACCAACCAAAAGAGGAATTAAAAAGTGTACAATTTGTGGAGTATTTAATGGCACTAGAAGTACTACCTGTAAAAATAAAGATTGTAATGCAGTTCTAAAAGCATCTGAAGAAAAATCTAAATTGAATTTGAATGCTGTGAAATTGTTGACTAATACAGATAAACAGGTATATTCAGTTAAAATAAGCGACATGGGCCCTGATTATAGAGGATTTGTACAGCTTCCAGTACTGCAGTCTTGTACAGAGAAAGATACAAGTACTTATTCGGAAGTTGCCATTTGCTTTGTGGACTCGTGTCAAAACTGCTTTGATAACTCTATATTAAAATGTCATGAAGAGGAAAGAAACAGCTCAGATTCCAATAAACTTTTCTGTACACACATTAAGTCTGCTTTGAAAAGTCAAAACAAAGCTTCCCCCATTGAACTTAAACTTGATGTGCTTAACTCACTAAATATTCAAAATGAAATTAAAGAAAAATTATGTTTACTCAACTCTGAGAAAGAAGGAATACTAGTACAAAGAGTTTCTAAATCTGTGGTAGCAGTAAAATGCCAAGCAAGTGCTAAACATCCTTTAGGATATTTACATTTTACTTTTATAAAGGGCAACAGTAAAGATGCTTTTGAGAAATTTGATTGTGGCTGTTCCAATTTTTCAGGTATGTAGTATTCACTTATATTCACATTGTAAATTAAGCTCGAAATTAAGTATTGGCAAATTTGAAATTTTAGAAAGACCAGATAATGAATTGTTTTATGGAAAACACAAATGTATTCACTATTATGCATGTATTTGGGCTTTAATGAGTGATGGGAAATGTGATGAATTTTCAAGTGTAGTTACTTGTGAAACATCTAAAGGTTGGAATAGATTGTCATTGAATAACTTAGTAAAAATATAATACTACTTTTGTAGATTTAAATAGTGAACTTACAAAAATAAGTAGCAATTATCTTACAAATGTGGTAGGTTTAAAAAATAAACTGAAAACATTACCAAAGTTCAGTAAGGTAAGATTGCTGTTGCAAGGTTCTCTCTGATTTAAAGGATGATTAAAAATATTTAAACTGCTTTATCCAAAAGTGTGGAGTGTGGGGCTGAATTCTAATCACTACTAAATCTAGTAATTTGGTGTTACTTGCTCTTAGGTTGTGTTTTTTTCACCCAAGTGCTTATTTTTTTGTAACTGTTGAAACAATGTCTGTATTTATGTGGTTTTTATGTACTTTCTAACATATTTCTTCAAATTGCATGACATTATCAATTAGCCAGTGTATGCTCAAGTTTTTTCAACTTCTTGAAGTTTATTTATGGACAATAACTTGATACTAGACTTCTTCCAATATTCATGTTCTGCTTTTTCATGAATTAATTTGCAGAAATCAAAATTTCATAGAAAGAAACAATCAATAAAAAGGTGTCATAGAATTATACCAAATATTTTACCGATTGAAATAAAAGTTTTGGAAGAAACACCAAAATGGAATGATTCAGTATCATGGGGTTTCATCGATTGGTTATCCTTTGTCACAGAATCTATAAACAGGACAATGCAGTTTGATAACTATGGGATGGTTAATACTACAATTTTACAAATACCAGAGGTAATTATGTTTATCTAACACTTTAAATTTAACTTCCAAGGTTCAAGGCATTGACTGATAAGTATTTTGGTATTTTATATTAAACTGCATAACATTATCTTTAATATTTACATAATTTTTGTTATCTACATTCACATATTTTTACATAATTTGTTTTTTGCTGTAGGAATTTTATAAATGTTTTACTCAAAGAATCCCAAAAGTTTACCAAGTCCTACAAAATGGAAATTCATATGTTTATTACATCATGAATATTCTGCATCTAAAAGAAATATTCGATACGCCAAAAGTTAGTTACTTTAGGTTGTGTTGAATGCTTGGAAAAGTGTACAACTTGATTTGTAGATAAAATTGAAGATTTCCAAAAAATTTGTTCACAATGATCAAAAAGGCTATGTAGAATTTGACGAAAATACTGAGGAAGATGACGAATCGTTTCTATGTCCATTTATATATTTCCTAAACGTGGGACAATCTACGGTAGATGAAAGTGATAACACCAACAATTCGTTTTATATAGAATGGACACCATCTTTGTTTAGTGTAATAAATATAGGACAATTAAGATTACAGTATAAATATGGACGTAAAAGTACTTGAAGTTATTGTTAAAAATATTAATTTATGAAAAATCTTATAAATGGGACACCCTGTACATTTACCACCTCATGCATAGTTTATGGAAAAACAGATATTTTCAACTAATAATAATTTGTGTGACTATATAACTGTTTTATTACCTTGCTTAGTTCAGCTTATGTTTGTTTGGAAATAAAATTATTAAATTAATTTATATTTATCTCCTTGACTTTAATAATTTTTCAAATAAACCGTGTACCGAATCTTGCATCATAAAACAGGGGTTATAGATAAGATTAAAGTTTAATTCTTGTCGAATTACATCACCTATTAATTGATGTCATCCTTTTTATAATGGAATCCATTGATATAGACAGTTTACTTTTAAAAAATGACGAAAAAGCCAAGCAGTTTGCTAAAGAAAATCTCAACGAAACTGATGAAAATAGAACAAAATGTTTAATAGAAATAAGAAAATGGTTGACTGATGACCAAAAACAATTACACGCTCGATTGGAAGATCAATATTTATTAGCTTTTTTAAGAGGATGTAAGTTCAATATAGACAAGACGAAGAAGAAATTAGTGAATTATTATACCATGAGAAAAAAAGTTCCCGAATGGTTTCAAAACAGGAATCCCGAGTTGGCGGAAATTCAGGAGTTGGTGAAGTTGGGGGTATTTGTACCATTAAAAAAATTACAGGATAACAAGTAAGTTATAAACTTTTACTAAATACTTGAGGATAGACACCGAGTCAACGAAATATTGTGGCACGTTCTATACATTTTTTTTGACAGATATATTTGACGTTTATTTTTTTTACAGACATATTCTTAATTTAATTTTAGGTTAGTTGTTATAGTACGAACAGCAGTACACGATCCCCAACGTCATACACAAGACAACGTTTTTAAAACTGGGAATATGATGATGGACATAGCATCTCTAGAAAATGTAATTTCCGCTCAAATTTACGGGGTTACGGCCATATTCGATCTTAGAGGTATAGATTTCGGTCACGCCAAAGAACTAACGCCGAGTATGATCAAAAAAGCCGTTTTTTGCTGGCAAAATTACCATGTCAGACCGAAAAATTTAGAGTTCATCAACGCACCAGTTAGTATTTATTTATTTTATTGAATATACTGGGTGAGAACATAAAAACGTAAACATCTTAAGGTGTCCGGAGATATTTGAGAAAAAGTTTACTTTGTTAGGGGGTTGTTTACGACGTAAATCTTTAAACCAGAAATTAGCGAGAAAATTAAATAAATTTAACCGTATGCCACGCTGCACTGAAGTTAATACAGCGAAATATCCTGTTAAAATCATGGCTTAGTTTTAGACCGTCAAGGGGGAGAAGTGTGCAGCGCGGGTGTTTGAAAGAGCTCGCCGTGCACGTTCGTATGGCTCAGTTATATAAAATATCAACGATATATCGAACATCTGTAAATTTGTTTTTATTTTAGACTACTATCCATGTCATTTTGTCGGTGTTTAAAAGCTTTATGAGCGAAAAATTGAGGAATAGGATTCGAGTTCATTCTGACGTATATGAAAAGTTGTACGATGTCGTGAGCAAAGATGTATTGCCGCCAGAGTACGGAGGTAATGGAGAAACGATGGAGGAACTTATCGAATATTGGAACAATAAAATATTAGGTTATAAAAATTGGTTTTTAAATGATGAAATGTACAAAGCCGAATAAAATGTTTTCATTTTCAAAGAAAATGGTTTTATTTCTCACGTACCCACCTTTGGTTTTGTACAACTGTCGCCATCTACCATTCGGTAACAATACTAATAATTTTAAATTGCTATATAAATCAATATAAATACACGCACCAATTCAAAAAATCATAGCGCCCATAATATTAATAATTTTGGGTTGAAATTTCAAACACACTTTCTCAAGTAATGAACGAATAAGGAAAAAAATCGTTAACTTCGTAAGTACTATATTTTGTATACGAGGGTTAGCGAAAGTGAGAGGTACGAAAATTCGAAAAAAAATTCATTAGTATAGACTTTAGGAAATTTTTATGTGCATTTTCTTAATCTACGGGGTCGAATTAGTAGATTTCCATTTATAAATGTGTCTGAGAAAGGTTGGTTCCAATTTTGAA
>CAJUYH010006857.1:0-18980 GCA_910591685.1 Galerucella tenella
TTTTATGCATCTTTACCATATTTTAAAGAACTTACACCTAGGATTTCCAAAATTTTAAAGGAAGTAACTAACATAAAACTTGCAAATAAAAATGTTCTGACAATTAATCGTGTTTTTAGTAAATTGAAAGAAATTGATCCTTATACTGAACGTTCTAATGTTGTATATAGATAAACATGCTCTACATGTGAATCTGTATATGTGGGTCAGACTTCCCAAAAAATAACAAAGCGCTTAGCTCTACATAAGAGTGACTCACGATTATACCCAGAACGTTCGGCATTAGCAGAACATGTTTTCTCAACAAAACATGTAATTGATTATAAGAACTTTAAGATTTTATGTAAAGAAGACAATTACTCTAAAAGGATTTTCCTGGAAATGACATTCATTGCTCAAGAGAATAATTGTTTAAATAAAAGAACTGATATTCAAAATCTAAATTCAATTTATAGTTATTTATTATCATTTGACAAAAAACATGAAAATGAGAATCAAGGCATTACATAGGAGAATTTTTTTATTTATTTTATAATATTTCATTCAACGATAATATAAGTATAGTGAGCATTTTGTAATATCCTGTACTAATGTACTGATTATTCAAAGGAATGTTTCCTATGACAACAGCAAATTGTCATAAATTTAAGATATATGCCATATTAAATATATTTTTTACGGATATATTTAATAATTTAAAGAAATGTTATAATGTTTCTTCATATAAATAAATATTATAAAATTGTGATCATCCTCAATTAGAGTAAGTAAAAAATATTTTTACTTTAAAACATATTTTAAATTTATATAATATTTATTACTTGTAGATTATTTGAAAATGGTAAAAATAAATTACCGAAAGCTTATAATTATCTAAAAAGAGTTTTCTTTCACATTGCCGCATTCCCCAAGAAAAAAGTTTACCATAACTAGTTTCGGCAACGATCTACTTCCTTCTATATATATATATATATATATATATATATATAAAACTGAAAGATGGGTGTGGAAAAGGTATAGGTATTTCACCTATGCCTTAGGTGTATCGCCGCGATCTTTGATCATGAGAGTCGAGTTGATTTTTGGTTTACTCAGTTCGAAAGCCTGACTGATGAGACCTAAGAGGTCGAAACAGCTGTCTCAGGATGCGTACTGAATAAATTAGATATCGACTCGACTATAGATTTTTGATTATATATATATATATATATATATATATATATATATATATATATATATATATTATTTACTTGTGATTGAAAAATAATATCTGAAAACTCCATTATATAAAAAATGCAAAATACTTTCACAAAAACACGTTTAAATTTTGATTATTTTACCAAACTAATGTCAAAATTGGAATTGACAAATAAAATGTTCATGAATTTGTGTTGGTGAATAGCATTCTTTTTACTCTTATTCTTTTGGGAATCAAACCACAATATTGTTTTTTATTTTTTATTTTTTATTTTTTATTTCGACGTTTCGGTAGCGTTCCAGCTACCGTTGTCAAGATTAACTAGTAATGAAATTAATAAAATAATTTTTGGTCCCTATCTGACATAACGAAAAAATATGACAACTAAACAAAAAACAATATTGTGGTTCCCAAAAGAATAAGAGAAAAGAGAATAAGTAATGCCACAAGGAACTAACAGAAGGTAAATAGCATCTTAAAGGTGGTTTTTAATTTTCCGTCTGTTCATTGATTGATGTCAGTTTCTGAGTCAATGTTTGAACTAGTATTAGTAACAGCTTCACGCAAAATTGTATTTTTTCGAAAAAATTCAAGTGTGCTTTAGAAAGAAGTTCTTAAAATTTTTTCCTCCTCAAAATCCATTTTTAAGCCAAAATATTACGTTTGGCTCGTTTCTTACTCATTCTGATAACATATTCATCAGTTTTGTACTAATAAACTCGCAAATGAATCCAACACCCGCACGGCAACCTCGTTAGTCACCATTTTGCTTTCAAATATCGGTTCCACATTCGTTGAAACATGAGAACCAAAAATGGATTCGATTTTAGTTCATCAATAAAAATCGTTTAGCTAAAATTGACTAGTGAGAACGAGTCTACAGATAAAATCTATTGATCCGGACAAATATATCATACGTTGCATGCATTTGGATAAATATATTTTACTAGGAACAAAATATATCCTTATATCTCTTCTTGTTTTATCCTATATATAAATTTAACAAAATTGTATATATTGTGTATAAGTATAAGTAAACGAGTCGTCATTATCAATATACTGTAGATCTTGTATCGAGAGCATGTGTCAATTTCACTGTTTTGCCAACCTTTCCTCTTTTGACTTCGTGAGGGATTATTTTTGGAACCATTCTGAAAATAACATGAGAAAATATTATTAAAATTCCCTTTCCATTCCTAAATTTTCGAAATTTTTGATTATAACTAAAGCTTATTTACGAACTACTTGAGAATGGAGAATAATTGGAATTTTTATTCAAACTTAAATAATATCAATAAGAGAGTCAGAAGATGTTTTTCTTTAAATTTGTAACACCTTGTAGGTAAAATTAAATCTGTTCATTTTTATTCCTTGTTTCGTTTTTTTTTCTTTGTCTCTAAGAGAGATACTATGATCATTCGGGCTGCAATTTACAGATGAGAACAATCACAATCTAAATTTAATTGACCAAAAACAAACTTTTCTAAGCAGCTCCAGAGCTGCCTACTTCAGTTGAGCAGGAAAACAACGTAATGTTATGAAAATGTGAAAAATATCTTCAAAGATCCCTTACTGTTTTTGTCGCAGAGATCAATTAAGTCCCTTTACTTTTGAACGGAAATGTATGATTTTTAAGAGAATTTTTTTTTGGTCTTTTGTTTTTCAAATCCTTCTTGAAATTTATGCAATTCTGGCCATTATATGAATAGTCAACCGCTACATTTGTATTGCCTTTCTGAAATTTCATATATTTTAATCTCACTGATTTTTATAGGTTTTCTGTTCTTACATTTGAATTTACTCGCTTCAAGTACATTATCGGATATCTTTTCCCATTCTAAGAAGTCACTGAAGTCCATTTTTATTGTTTCAAATGGTTTAGGTTTGGTACGAGAGTTGAATATCAATGTACACCATTCTGATGGTGCCCATACTAAGTGTTTTTTGATAAACCGCTCAATTGTTGCGTGAACAGGGGTTGTAATAAGCATATTTTCTGGTATAAAACAGGAACAAATTATCGCCATGGGGACCTTCTGCAGGTCGAAACTAGCACATATAAATTCTAAATCCGAAACAGATTTCTTCTGATCAGCTAGAAATGATTTTTTGCAAATATTTTTGTTTCCAAATGTTTCTCATATAAGTAATTGCTTTGTTTCTACTGTCCTTTCGAAATCTTTGTCCTTTCTCACTTAACATACTTCACATTTTTTATCTTTCTTCTGCAAGTGAAATCCGATATTGAATTCTGAGTTGAGAATTTTCCGGAAAGCCTGTAGGGAAACGATCGTTCGTATTGTTAAGATGATTACTCAAATCTCAATGAAAACAACTAAAAACCATAATTAGTTGGAAAAACAACTATAATTGTAGTACTCACGTTCCTACTCCGCAGCGATACAAAATGAACCAAAAGGTCGGAATGCACTTCACCCCATCGTAAGTCGCATATTTTGTACTGTATCTCAATAACTAGTCATAAAACTGATTTGTGACTTCCGTCAAATTTTTTCCAGAAGATCAAACTTAATATAAATCCAAAAAGATCAACCGAGAATTCGAGAGATAAGTCCATGATACTTTTAAACAAAATTCCAAACAATTAATTACCGTGGGAATCAAAAGTAAACCAACAATTGAAAAAATGGATTTGTTCTACAAGTTATATTAGCTAGCTAGCTAGCTGTTTTCAGGTCAGTTTATTATCTAAAAACACTTACATGATGCAGTCAATAACTGGACAAACGGAAAGGCACATAGTACATCCTGTACAATCATCGGTGATTTCAGGGATATGAGTCTTAGGATCAAAACTGATTGCTTGATAACCGGAGTCGTTACAAGCCATGTAACATTTTCCACAATTAATACATAGGTCCTATGAAAATAAAACCTCATAAAAATCATTATTAGTGAATATAATAGAATATGAAAAACACACTTGGATATCAGATCGAACCAAAAAGTGGCGAATAATTATTAATCTATCTCGAAAACCATGGTTGCATTCTTATACAGATACATGCAATGAGAAACGGAACATAGGGTTTTTAAGCATTTTATCAGAACTGCTTTTGAATTAGTCGTCCAATATCAAGCTTCAACAAATTAAACACGATTATTACTTCTTTTGGACACCTAAACATATCGTACAATTCCCACCACTCCATGGTCTCAACTGTTAGTTGGCGGTCCCTAATTAGCATCAGACATTAAGTAAACAGCAGTCCGAGTATCCGAGTACTGTTTAAGCCTATAACTTTTCAAAATAAAAAATGAATTCGTTGAGAAATAAGAATGTACAAATTGTCAAATCTTATCGTGATATTTTGAAGGTCACTCGATTAGGGTGTCTACAGTTGATCAAATAATTGAAAAATTTCGTGAATGTGGATAAAACTGCAGCAAATAAAGTTGTCCAACATTGTGCAAACATTACACCGAATCAGCTCGGAGATACGATAGATTCGGTTTCTGCTTGGCTCAACAAGGATGACTATTTGAACCTTCAATTCATTAACTTCCTAATTGTAGCATTTTGAGTTTTTTTCGGAATTTATTTACAATCTGTTTCAATCAAGAGAATCTTATTTTGTTTTATTTACAAATTCATTGTTATTTTGGAAGCCGTTATGGCCACAAGAAATCGAAACATATCATATTAACTCGAAATATTGATTGTTAAAGATAATTTAACAATTAATATTTCAATTTGAACAACATAAAACGTAAGCATATTGTTCCAATATTTAGCGACGGTTACTACTAGCATCAAAAGACAATGGAATACGCACAGACGCTAATAACCACATAACTATCAAATATTGGAAGGAGAAGAGGCGAGGTTTCTCACAGTGGTTCTAGATCCAGCTGTTCAGCTAAATACTTGATATTTATTGGAGTAAATTTATAGAAATTTTTTTGTTGGTAGACTATTTAGATCGGAGAGTACATTGAATCCCTATGTTCCGTTTCTCATTGCATGTATATATTCACAAGTTTTTAGCAATATGTACCTACCTATGAAATACCTACAACAATTGATATTAAACAATTCACTCTTTGTAATGAATTGAAAATCGTTTTCCACTTGTTAGTTTGATCTGCCATAACAGAATATTTTTTAGTTTTTGAAACTGTAATTTTTTCTCCGTTGAAATTAATGTTCTCGTCCACTTGCAAGGAGGCGATAACAAAAACAAATAATCACAACAATAAAAATTGAAACAGTTGTATAGTAATGTGATGTGGGGATTAAACAAAAAATTGAAGAAGGTACGTGGGATTTTCTTCAAAATTAATAAGGTTGTGTTAATTTGGTTTTCGGTCAACAAGAATGTTGGGTGCTGACGTCTTTTTGGTTAGAATCAGCTTTGCTGCTGGTCATTAAGTGTGTTGGTTTGGTGTGACCTACTTATAGTCTCCGTACTACTGATACTCCTTGTCAAGAGATTCCTGTTGGACAAGTGCACATTGGTGTGTTGAGAAATGACTGGATAGACACTACGGAATCATTGATAGAGTTTCATAAGTTTGCCAAATACATCCAACGATATTTTTTGGTTCAGTACTGATGCTCCTGCAAATTTGGATGTGGGTGAGAGAGCTGAGATTCAATAGTATCTATACTTGAAAAAAAATAAATGAATATTGGGCGTCAGCGAGGGTGAAATTCTGGTCTCCCTAGCAGCATATTATCTTATTCGATATCATCCACGCCAATTACCCAGCATGTTATGATGTCTGAATTAATCTTGATTATTCCGGTGAGGATCTTGGAATAATATCATAATTGTATTTAATCCAGTTTTGTAAGTGAAGTTTGAATTTGATGTGATGAGAAGTCATAGAAACTACGTTCGAAAATTTCTACCTGCAGGTGAAATCAATTAGAGCATGATAAAAATGGAAAGTTACAAATAAATATCTATTCACTTACATCATCTATTAGTGCTACAACTTGTTCTCTATTATTCAATAATTTGTAATCACCAATTCTCGTCAAAGCTCGACCTACAATATCTTTGACCTTAAGAACTGAGGAGCTTCTACAATTTGTAACAGCATCAGTTGGATGATTATCTGCGTGATGTATTACTTTTCTATTTTCATATTTCGATTCCTTATGAAGTTTGCTCAACACTTCTTCCCGCTTGGTTTGATAATGACCGAAATGTGGTAGCTTCTGAAAAATTACCATGTTCTTTAAAATGATAAATTTATCCAAACAAACCATGCACATTGGAATGGGATCGTGCTCAATTTATTATGAATACCTTGGGAAAGAAACAAATAAAACAGAAAATCAATGGTTCTCACTGAATTATAGCAAGTATTCAATATAAGGAATGGTCTATTACTAAAAAAACCTATAATTCGACGATCACTTACCATTCCATGATCGTGATAAACTGGAACGACGCTTTTCCCTTTTTGATGCTTATATGTTACGGGACTTTGTCCTTGCCAACCAGCAAGTTTACCATCAAGGTAAAGCAGAGCTTTAAGTCCAGTTGAATAATCATCTATCAGTGTGAAATCTTGATTTTGAACAGCACTACAAACCTGGACTGCAGATGCTCCACACTGAAGGTACTGGAATGTAGTTTCTGCTGATTCTATACCACCCACACCTTGAACAGATTTTTTTTTAAATGCGTGAAACACAAAAGAGATACTGGTTAACTCAAATACCTAAAATCGGAAAGTCTGGAATTTTATTGGCGATAGAAGAAACAGCCCTTAATCCCACTGGTCTACTGGCATTGCCACTAACACCACCATATGTAGTTCTTTTCGATTTTCCAACTGATGGCCATGCAGTACCATCTGAATTAATTTGCATCAAACCTGATATAGTATTAATGGCAGAAACACCCCAAGCACCACCTAAATGGATTGGAAAGTATCAATAAACTACATTTATTATCATTCATCAACAATCGATTATATTTGGTTATTTCAAATTCACAGTTGTACTTACCATCTTTAGCAGCTTGTGCTAACTCTGTTATATCTGTAATATTCGGAGTCAATTTGATGAAAAACGGTATTTCAATAGCATTTCTAACCCACTTGGAGATATTTTTCACTAGCTCTGGTCTCTGGAAATAATATTGTGAAATTACAGATATCATATGAGATTTGAAGGAGTTCACATGTTATACAGGGTGCGGCAGATAAACGGTCAATTAGAAATATCTCGAGAACTAAAGGTATCTGAATTATGAAAATTGGCATGAAGGGGTTTTGAATAATGAGCTATTTAATGAAAATATTGCCGTCACCATTCTTCTTCCGGTTATTCCGGAAGTTGCACATAACTTTGTAATTTTTAATGAAAGACCCTGTATATTTTCCAATTTTAGAAATATTTACGTCATTCTGAACATTTTTTGTTAGTATCTTCCTATACCTATTTCAAACCGTTTTTGTTTTTTATATGAAAATTATACTTTTTTACCATGAACATAAAATCGAATATCCTTCAACGTAATTTAAATAAAAGTTTAAATTTTTCAGGAACTATATACCACATACTGCTTCATTGTTTACACTGTGAAGTTACCTTTTTTATTATACAGGGTCCTGTCAAAATTGGAATAAACACGGAATCCACAATCTTCGCGTAATTCCTTTTTTTCAAATGGGACACCCTGTATGTGATTATTCATTTTAGAAGAATACGTTGCCCACTATCAATATATATTACCATTTCCTAAACCTATCTCTTGCAGTTTTCAAATTAATCAGCTTTATACATTTTTGTCACAAAAAATTAATTTATCAAGTCGCCTATGGAGTATTCTGACAAATGTCACTTATTGTTAATGTTTAGTAGTCACCTTGTTGTCTGCCGTTGTGGGAATGGTAAAATAAATAATAGTTTGCCTTTAATTTTTTTGGCAAAATAATAACGGCACATTTAGGATATACAAATGATGATTTTTTAAATTCAATTCTGATTCAGTGAGTATAACAGAATAGTATCCAGAACTTGCCGTGTGTTTGCTGAGAGATATCCTGAAAGCCAAATCATAAAACTGTAGAACGTTTGCTACACGACTATTCCCAGTTTGGTCAGTTAAAACGTGAAAGAAATAAGCCCAAGACCCATGTAGATAATGAGGATTTACAAATAGACGAACGGAGAGTGTTACTGCAACATTTTACGGCAAGTAATTGTACCAGCAATGCACACTTTACCTAATAATGAGGCTAACGAAACTTGGTTTCAACAAGATGGTGCACCGGTTCACAATTTTCGAGGAGTAGGCACATTGCTTGATGGAATATTTAACGATAGATGGATAGTTAATGAAGGTCCGTTTCTCTGGCCACCAAGATCCCCACAATTGTCACCATTAGATTACTATATTTGGGGATATGTTGAAAATAAGGTATTTGCTGAACCTGATAAACTAAGTCCCCTACGTTTTTAACGAAATAGATGGAGAATAACTATCAAGAGCTACTGAAAATCTCTCCATAAATGTTTGGAAGTTGATGGGCAACATTTCAAACATTTGTTGCATTAACAAGCAAGTGCCTTATTATCATTGATAGTATCTGTATAATTGTTCAATGTTTAACTCAATAAATTAATACCACATAGCCTATAAGAAAATTAATTTTTTGTGACAAAAATATATAAACCTGATTTATTTGAAAACTGCAAGAGAAAGATATTATAGGGAATAGTAATACATATCGATAGTGGGCAACGTATTCTTCTAAAATGAATAATCACATACAGGGTGTCCCATTTGAAAAAAAGGAATTACGCGAAGATTGTGGATTCCGTTTTTATTCCAATTTTAACAGCACCCTGTATAATCAAAAAGGTAACTTCACAGTGTAAACAATAAAGCGATATGTGGTGAATGGTTCCTGAGGAATTCAAAATTTTATTCAAATTACATTAGAGGATATTAGATTTTATGTACATGTTGAAAAAGTGTAATTTTCATATAAAAAACATCACAACTCAAAAACGGTTCAAGATAGGTATAGGGAAGTATTAACAAAAAATGTTCAGAATAACGTAAATATTTCTAAAATTAAGAAATATACAGGGTCTTTCATTAAAACTCACAAAGTTATGTGCAACTTACGGTATAACCGGAAGTAGGATGGTGACGGCAATATTCTAATTAAATAGCTCATTATTTAAAACCCCTTCATGCCAATTTTCATAATTCAGATACCTTTAGTTCTCGGGATATTTCTAAATGACTGTTCATCTGCCGCACCCTGTATAAAGACGCTGTTACGTGCTACACTGTCTTCACTATAATGGAGTGAAATGTCATTTGAAAACCCCAGAATTTGAAGATAATCAAAAAATGTGTTTTTTTACGCTCACATCTGTAAACCTCAAAAGTCGCACTGTCAGTCAACATTCCTTGTAAATGATATTCAACAATACCATGCACGTAATAACATACACGTGTCTACCCAAGGTGTAAGGAATCGTGCCGACAGCTGAATGGCCGCAGGGTGATATGCGGTCGCGAACGATCCCCTTGGGGAACCGGGCGGAACCCCATTGTAATTAGCCCTCCTCTGCTAATGCGGGGCTCTGCCAGAGGTGACCAAACCTTCCCTTGCTACTCGTGGGAACACACATGGGAAAACAAAAAACAAAAACAAATCCCGAGGCTGGACAGAAGTGCTCACCTCAATCAAAAGCAGTAGCTGGTGATGAACAAGAATAATCCACCCCAAAATACTGCACAGAATGCGGCTGGACATGGAAGATCACCTCGTGATGATGAAACACAAAGGCCTAGGCGAAAGCGCATTTGCGGCGCCGAAGCCAAAAGGAGGAAGAAAGCGAAGGAATCAGGGGTGGCAGCAACTACAAGTGCACCCCCTCTTCTCCCACTTGACCTCCAACAGCAAAGGCACTTCCTGTGGCGGGCGCCAAGAGCTCCGCTTTGAATAAAGGCAAGGAATCGGCTGCCCCTGCAGGAAAGCGCCCTCACTTGAGCACCTCCACGGAGGGGACTCCTAGAAGGCTGAAGAAGCCGCGCAGCGACAGAAATGTCACCGCGCCTTCCAAAACCTTTGTGGATGTCGTCTTGAGACACCTCAAGGTTGCTATCATAGATGAGACTAACCCGTACGGTAAGGTTACCGCAGAACGAGAGCAAATCCAATGCCATGCACCCTACTCATGGGCAAGGACGTTGGAAAAAAGGTAAATATGATACAATGCAACCTCCAACACAAAAAGGAGGCAGCGGCAACACTATTTCGCCACCTTGATGTATTGGAGGATGCAATAGCTTTGATCCAGGAGCCCTGGATAATAAAGACCAAAATTACTGGTTTCAGTAGCCTAACGGGTCAAATTTTCAGCCTACCAAGCAATCAGCAACCTAGGACAGATGTTTACGTCCCAAAGAAATACAGAGCCTCTCCGATGGCACAATTCTGCACCTCAGATCTCACTGCGGTTAAAGTGGAATGTCCAGATGGAAGAGGCAAATATACGGCGTTGGTACTCGCATCGGTGCACTTACCTTTAGATGCAGCCACCCTACCAACGACTAAAGAGATGGAGGTACTAGTGGATCACTGCCTCAACCAGAGAGTGGAGCTGATATTAGGTTGCGACTCAAAATCTCACCACTTGAGCTGGGGCAGCAAGGATATCAACACCCGAGGTAAGTCTCTTTATGAATATATAATTAAGAAAGATCTAACAATCTTAAACAGAGGCACGGAGCCGACATTTATTAACGCCCGTAGCCAAACATCAATAGATATCACGCTGGCGACAGCCAAAATATCAAACAAAATTCAGGACTGGCAAGTGTCGGATCATATTTCTATGTCAGACCGCCGCTGGCTGACCTACACGGTAAGCCAGGATCTCAGGACCACTGTAAAATCCCGTGATCCGAAGAGGATGGATGTAGCTCTCTACAATCGACTCTTAAAAGGTGCTCTGCGGGAAACAGAGGTCCTGACTCCTAGCAATAATGAGGAACTGGAAAGGTACACAGTATCTATCCAAAACAAAATGGACATTGCCTATAAGGAATCCTGTCCGATGAGGATGGTTCAGACAGATGGCATAACCAATACCTGGTGGTGCCCTAAACTGGAACACCTCAGAAAGACAGCGAGAACGACCTTTAATAGGGCAAAACAAACAAAACTCAAAGAGGACTGGGGAATATATAAAGCCAACCTCAAACAGTTCAAAAAAGTCTGCAAACAAAAGCAAAGAGAAGTCTGGAGAGCCTATTGTGAGGCAGCGAAGACTTCCCACAAATTTCTAGACCACAAAAGGTCTATCGGGTTTAAAACCTCCCGAAATCTTCAAAAGCAAACTAAACTTTTCGGAAGAGGTGAAATACTTTTGTATTACCCTCGACAGGAAACTAACATGGAACTGTCATCTACACAGCAGAGCAAAAGGAGCATATGTGGCTTATGAGCAGTGTCGGAGGACAGTGGGACGCACATAGGGTCTGTCATCCTGTGTGGTCACCTGGATTTACACTGCAATAATAAGACCCATGTTAACGTATAGATCAATTGCATGGGAACCGAAGGTTCTACAAGCAACTGCCATCCAAAAATTATATCAAATACAGCGAATGGCTTGTTTGAACAATGGAACTAACAATGGATCAAACTTTTTTCAATATGGCTTTTGCTAAATATTTAGTTACTGGTCAATGATAAATTGAAAATGGTGGTAACTGAATTGTAGAGCATGAAAAAATGCTACGGGAAGAAGTTTCCGATAAAATTCATTGGAGATTTCATGCTCTACAATTCAGTTACTGAATAACCCAGCAAGAGAGATGAGAAGACCAATGGACTGTGGTTAAATAATAACAATTATAGCCAGTTCCTTCCTTACTCACATTAGTTGATTGAAAGATTGTTTCGAAGAACCACCCCTCAATAGGGAAAAATAGAGTACAGAAAAACAGAAAATTACAATGATAATAATAATAATAATAAAGTCACTGTATATTTAAATATCTCAAGGAGAAACCATGAAACAATATAAGTCTTACAACAGATACAAATAGCAGATACCAAAAACAATATAAATTGTCACAACAGATTCAAACGATTATGTTTTATACTAGTCAAGACACAAGCAGCAGGTTTATGAAAGATTCTAACATAATAATATTCAAAGTCAGAGATCTGTGATTTGGCAACCTTTATTTTTATAAGGTAACGATGTCCGTTGAAAATTGCGCCAATTGCGGTTATAATTAATTGAAGTAATAGAATAGTCACCTTACCAGTCCCCAGATGCATATAACTACATAATCTTAGATAGCAATTTCACTAATACACTATCACCACTTAGGTAAGAAGAGACGTCCCTTTTTTAGGACGGAGCATAGAACGACCTATATTTTATCGATGACTCTGAACAAGTGAGTTAACATGGAGTTTACGGAAATGAGGGGGGGATATTGACAACGTAAGAATTAATAGGATGCGGGAATCCGGTGAAAAGAAAGCGCGAAATATTTGAATTTAAAAAAAGGTTAGCGATCAACACATGAAGTTAAATGGATTTCAACAGTTACCACCATTTTTAATTTATCATTGACCATTAACTAAATATTTAGCAAAAACCATACTGAAAAAAGTTTGGAGCGCTATAATCAAAAACCTATGCATTATACCAAAAAAATTCTGAATAAAAAAGATGCCAAATATTATTATCTACAATAATGATCTCTACAATTTTTGTCGTACGATGCGCAGTTCGCGAGATATTTAATAAAACGTGTTTTTCAAGATGGCGGCTTGGATTTACATTCAGGGGACACCCCTGAACATATTAAAAAAATACCTGTTCCCGTACACTTTTTTCAGAAACTATTTTTTGGCTGGGGCGCTTGGACTAATTAGCATCACATAAAAATGAGTTTTTGTTTTTTGTTTCCAGGTTATCCTCATTATTGAATTAAGCGGGGCTTGCCGTAAACAAGAACATAAAAATATAGAAATGGAACACATCCAGGACACGGGAAAATCCTTGATGATTGATGGGTATTCCAGATTCTAAGACTAAAACAAGACGTTCATTTGTAGTAGGTACCAGGAACGTTTTATATCACTTGTCAAAAATACATGAATTTGCGTCCTGCTGGAATGGAACTTCCTTTATTTCTTAATTACAGAAATGGAAAATGCATAAAACAGGTTGTGGGGATGAGCACAATCGGCAATACACCACGTGAAAATGCTGAATATCCTGAGTTGTCGAAACCAAAGCAATATACTGGCCATTGTTTCAGGAGATCATCAGCAACTGAGTAAGTTGATGCAAAAGGTGATATTCTATCATAAAACGATTTGATGGTTGGCAACCTACAGTAGCGGAAGGCTATGTGAATCAATTTCTTGAAAATAAAAATGACAACGCATCACGAATATCGGATACAGTAACCAATTAAGTATCAATCTTCGTCTTCTGATGTACCAAACAGTACTACAATTATGAATAATCGTCCATCACCATTGAATAATGAGACACAATCGATTTTAAATAATAGTTCAATGGTTATTGACAACTATTATAATAAAGTTTGAATAATTGCGATGTTTTTTATTTAATGGGAGAAAATGAATGGGCGTAGGATTAGTATGGTATGTTACACGAGTTTTTAGCCTATTATACACTCAAGAAATTTATGCACTCACCGCTGCGCTGAGTGCATAAACTTTTTCATTTCGTGCGTAGTAGGTTACTTATTACGTAATATACTATTATTCACAACCATATATGTAATGCTGACATTACTAATGTCATTGAAGGTTAGAAAGTGTCATATTACTTACCCCTACTTCCCGCCCTGACTTCCTGCCCTCATCTCCCACCCTCTAAAATAATGTAATCGTTAATTGATAAATATTATAATACCTATTTCTGGAAGGGTGCAATCCATCAATTCTTTATCGGAATACATTTTTCTTGATTTATTATTTGCGAACTCAATATCCATCCGACTTTATCTTACATTTATTTATATTGGTGACCGTAGTTGTCAAATGTAATATTTTAGGTGTGTCCAGAACGAAACAAAGATTTATCAATTTTGATCGGGATATAATGGTTGTAAATAAAATTGTATACAAACCTTGGTAGGAAGTTTTATTCCTGTCTCCAGATAAAAGCTAACCTCGACGCTTCGCGTCTTGGTTTACTAACTAATATCTCGACAGTAATGAAACTCTTCCCACCTTGGTGTGTAATATAATATTACTGTGTGTATTTGAGAAGAGTATTGAATAATTTACCTGTCCACACGCTAGTCCCATTCCTGACTCTTTGACACCATGAGGACAACTTAAATTTAATTCCAACATATCGGCACCAGCAGATTCAACTTGTTTTGTAATTTCAGTCCAGTCCTTCTCGATGTACTCACACATTACACTGGCGATAATAATCTGAAAGTAATATTATATGAAACTATCATTTTCCTTGCACTAAATGTATGAACTTTTACTTTTGAGGGAAAATCCTTTTTAAGTTCCTTGATTCCTTTCAACCAATAGTCCAAACATTTTTCAGAAATCACTTCGATATTCAAAAATGAGCCTTGTTGGGGACCATAATTGTATCCTGATGTATTGCCTCTGATTATACGAGGGGATACATTGGTAACTTCATTCTAAAAAAATAGCTGACTGAGTATATAGGAATTACTGGGTCAATTCAGTGATATAACACAGTACAGTGAAGGGTGTTGACCAAAAATGTGTGGAACTTTTCTTCAACACAATGATAATATCAAAGTATTAATATTATAAAAATACCCATAAGCTTTGGAGCTTAGAATATTCTTTCTACGACTTCTCTTCTATAAACCTACCATCAGTTAGCAAATTGGCAAAAAGTGGTTTGTTACATGATTTTCAGGGGTGAAAAATGTGAAATAAAAAAAATGAAAATATTTCAATCACTGTGAAATCACGAGATATTGTATACAAAACAACGCCACAGCATCAAATTTACAATGTAGTAATTACTGGTAAGTCAACGAATGGCATAAAGTGCAATGCTAGAGAAATTTAATTAAGAAAATTGCTCTGTCAAACATGGAGATTGCGGACTGCAATCATAATGACACATGTGAAACATGCTTGCAGTGTAATATCAATTAAACACCAGTATAATTGTTGAAATTCTTGCAAAAGCAATGAATTATTTAAAACGTCACTTCCTTTTGACACAAGAACATAAAAAACTGCAAAAAAAAGATCCGCTCGTATGATATGTAAAGTATTTATATGTACAATATAACCATATGGAACCATATGGAACCATATGGGAAACTTTTTTATTATTGATTTTAGGAAAAAAATTTATTCCTCATAAAAAGTTCTGCATGTTCTAAAATCTAAAATACAGTCAACAGACATCAATTTTTTTCAGTCGTGTACGAGGTATGTCAAAAAATATGAATTTTACTCAAGAGTAAAGTACCTTTATTTTTCAGAATATTGACAATTGTTATTATAAAAAGTTGATTATAATTGAAAGCTATTGTCAGATATCTGATATTATCCATCTGCCACGAAAAAATAATTTCTGTTATTTTTACTCACTTCTCTGTATTAGCAATGATAATTCTGTATAACAGCAATTTGCGTTCATAACGATTTTTAATCTAGGATGCACTGACGGCAAAAGTCAAATCACTAGTTAGTTTTTATAAAATACAAGAAATGGCGGCTCTGTTAAGTAGTGAAGAATAAATAGAAATCGTTTTGATTGTGGGAGAAAATTATAAAACCCATAGAGAAGCCGCAATTATTTTTAATCATAGGCATCCCAATAAAAATATGTAATTGCATATTTGAACATAGTTTTTGGTACTGATCAACTTTTTTCAATAACATTTTTCGATATTGTCAAATTTAAAGGTACTTTACTCTTGAGTAAAATTCATATTTTTTGACATACCTCGTACACGACTGAAAAAAATTGATATCTGTTGATTGTATTTTAGATTTTAAGACATGCAGAACTTTTTATGAAAAATACATTTTTTTCCTAAAATTAATAATAAAAAAGTTTCCCATATGGTTCCAACTTACTAAGACATATTGTATATCTCCATAGCCTGATGGTTTACGGCTCTGACTAGGTGAAATGAGAAGTTTTTGACATAGTGTTAGAGTTCAGGCCGGTCCTGGTGCACTTTGGTATCGCAATTAACGGCGATGACAAATAAGCTGACGAATATATGTTACGTCATTTCTTGAAATATACAGTGCTATTCAAAAGTCCCCTCCCTCGTATCTTTTGAACAGCTACATTTATATTAATGAAATTTGGAAGGTGAAAATAAAGTGTTGTTCTTCAATAATTCTTTCTTTCAAAACGCCAATGCTATCTGGTGCCGTAGTATAAACCTTGGATTTCAAGTACAAACATAGAAAAAAATCTAATGGTGTCAGATCTGGTCACCGAGGTGGTGTTGTAACCTAGGAGGTTACGTATATTTTATTTTACTATTTACCTACTTTTACTATTTACCTCACTATATTCTTTATACTTTTATAGTAATTATTATTGTGTTCTATTTTAAATAATTAAAATTTCCTTCAACCACATTTTTATGGTTTTATATTCTTTATCAGTACTTTCGCCCACATGATGCCTCGAATAAGAGACATGTTATTTAAGGCTTATTCTTATCAATTTAGTTTTTACTTTTAATGTCACGAATTAAATTTTATATAAAATATAATCTTATATCCAATGTATATTTTTGTTAAGTCAAGCTCACTTCTTAGAATGCATTTCAGTCTCAAAAGGAAATAAGTTTTAGTTTCACTTTTTCTCATAGTAACTGCTCGTTTTGCAAATTTAGCTACTTTTAAAATATCAAAACTTATCTTCTTGTTGAGTGGCAACTATTGTTGAAAACATAAAGTAGAACAAAAAAGAGAGACTTGTAAGAGCAATCATCAGTGTAACATCGTAAATTAGTCAAGGGAATAAACGAAGTATTGAATACCTACCTAAGAGTTTTTTATTCTTCAACCACTGTTGATCTGCGGATCACAACAGAAATTTTTGGTGGCAGGATGGTGAAGGATTTTCCAGATTTCGATAAATTTGGCGAACGTTTGTGATTGTGTTGAAGAAAGCTTGATCTTAGGACACGTTTCCAAGGAAGCGCAACGGAAATCAAGAAAGTTTAAACCCATTTGTAATCAATTTTGGAAAGATAGCAACGAAAAAACAGCATCACGTATTCCGAACTACAACAATTAGCGACGTTAGAATAAAGTTATAAAAACTGATTTCAGTCAAAGGTAATCTTTGTTCCTGATAGCAAACTTGTTCCAGAGTTCCTGTTAGTGTACCTTCTTCCTAAAAGTACAGCAGTGTTGTTCGCGGAAATTCGTTCCAAAGTTTCAGTAGTGTTCCAGAGTCCGGAAAGTTTTGTGCGAAGTATATTCGAGTTAAATGGTTTCGAGCAGACTACACGTTATTTTCCTGTGAGTATTTTTGTTTGATATTTTAATAGCCAACATTTTTGAAAATTTTATTCGACCTCAAGAACAGTAAAAACATAACAAACCATGACAGATCCAACCCCTTCTAACTTAACGCAAACCGATAACGACAAATATGTATCTATTGATACTGCTATCAAATTAATCCGTGAATATGACGGAAATACGTTAGGTGATAGAGTTCACGATTTTCTAGATAAGAGAAGTGAAAATGTTTTGTTTAATTTAATAAAAACTAAATTAACTGGTAAAGCCCGTTCACTTACCAAATATCGAGATTTTCCCACCTGGTGTGAATTAAAAGATTATTTGGAAGATGTCTTTTCAGAAAAGCGATCAATAAGTTTTTGGCAACTTGAACTTAATCAGTGTAGGCAATCAAAAAATGAAAATATTGCAAGTTATAGTAACAAGATCGAAAAATGTTTATCAAATTCAGTAGATGCGTCCACAGTCGGAAAAACTAATAATGTAGCACGCGAAATTTCCCAATTGCTAAGAGCACAAACATTAAACGTATTTATTCAAGGTCTAGTTGATCCTTAAGGGGTTACATCTAAAGGCCAGAAATCCTCATACTTTAGAAGACGCCATAGAATTAGCGCGAGAAGAAGAGCGGCAAAGCTTAAGTCTTAGAAACAGAGTTCAATTCAATTTTAATAAGTCAAACATTAGCTGTCATTATTGTAAAAAATCGGGGCATTTAGAAGAAGACTGCTATCTGAAAAGCAAAGTGCAGAATAGTCCATTCAATAGAACTCAAAATCATCAAAATTTTCAAAATAAGCCAAATAGAAACTTTCACATAAACTTTAATACCGTAAATTTTAAAATTTGCCTTTATTATAAGAAAGTAGGACATAGAATCGCTGAATGTAGGAAAATAATGTACAACGAGTCTCAAAGACAAAATTTTGGTGAAAATTATATTTTTCCAATTTGCATAAATAAAGTAACTATTCCTGCACGATGTGAACAAATACTAGAGGTTAATTGCTCAGTAGACAGAATTAGTACAGATTATGTTTGTGAAGGTAAAGAGATTGTAAACGGTGTTTTTTTTGAGTCACTGTGTTACAAGAGTTAATAGAGATAAATGCTATGTTAGTTTTATGAACATTTAAGATCACCCTATCGATTTCGAATGTCCCATTTCAAAATCAGAACCCATAACTTTAGAAGATAATAGTACTCCAAATTTGATATACAATATCAATACTAATAGTAAAAGAGTAGAAAAAGTACTAGA
>CAJUYH010006858.1:0-18976 GCA_910591685.1 Galerucella tenella
CACATCATTGGCTGTGCTCAGTATTAATTACTTTTTTCATCTGTGGCTTCTTTAATACAGGGTGAAACAAAACGCAAATCAAGCAATATCTCAAAATCTTTAAATGAATCACCCTATAAGTCTTTTTACAATTTGTTAG
The DNA here is from genome assembly GCA_910591685.1 of Galerucella tenella. Taxonomy (NCBI): domain Eukaryota; kingdom Metazoa; phylum Arthropoda; class Insecta; order Coleoptera; family Chrysomelidae; genus Galerucella; species Galerucella tenella. The sequence goes on from CAJUYH010006858.1 coordinate 140, forward strand.
TACAATTAATAAACAAGTCAAAAACAAGTATTTTACATACACAAATTAAATGGCATTAAATTTTTACATGCAACATCTTGTGAATTTTAACATTTCTAAGGCATAAATTCTAATCGTAATTTTGGATGCATCTAAAATATCTTTGACTTCTACTCTTACCATTAGAGGAAAGAAAGAAGGAATTATGTTGGAAGAAATATTTTTGTTTAATGTAAGTAGGCTAATGTCATTATAGTAGGTACTAATAAATATAAAAGCAGTTTGTAGTCTTTACGAAATAATTACTCAAGTCACCACAAACAGTATATCTTAGTTATGTAAAATGCAAGCTTGTAATTCATTGGGTCATATGAATAAAAATGAGCATTCAGTATATACTTGAAAATTTGGAGTAAATACTCTACGTGGTATGAATAAAAACTAGAAGCAGATACTCCACCTGAGTAGGTACTCTTATGTACAAATTGTTGTGAGAATATTCTCATTTTTCATATGAATAAAATTGTGTTTATGCTCTTTAGGATGAGAATCTACTCCATATATCCAACCATTACTGGTTGGATATATGCCATGCTCACAAATAGGACAGCCACTACATCCCTTCAGAACGAGACCATCAGCTTTAAGGTTTCCAGGGGTTGCCCACAAGGTGGAGTACTATCTCCCCTACTGTGGTCTATCTTGATGGATAACCTGCTTAGCGATCTCGAAAGAGAAGGGGTTGAACTGCAAGCGTATGCAGACGACCTTGTCATCTTGGCAAGGACCAAGTCAGGAAGGGTAGCATATAATATCCTCCAAAAGACGTTGGACGATGTCCACAGTTGGTGTCAGAGGGAACAGATGTCTGTTAACCCTGGCAAAACTGTAATAGTTCCCTTCACTAGAAAAAGGAAGTTGGGGGATCTTCCACCACTTTCCTACAATGGTGAGGTTATTCCATTTGCAGCGGAAGTAAAATATTTGGGGATTATCCTAGATAAGAAACTTACTTGGAACGCTCACTTGGAAAAAGTTATCCATAAGGCCAGACTATCTTTGTGGACATGTCGCAGGATCTGTGGAAAATCTTGGGGCTTGGGACCCAAACAAATCTATTGGATATATGTGATGATTATTAGACCAATGATCACATATGGAGCTATTGCCTGGTGGCCAAAAGCTTTACAGCGAACGGCCCAAGCAAAGCTCTCTGGTTTACAGAGACAGGCTTGTCTGGCAATCACTGGTGCTATCAGCTCCACACCGTCAGCAGCCATGGAAATCCTTCTGGACCTACCTCCTCTCCATATATTTTTGGAAAGAGAGGCTAGATGGACAGCATACAGAATTGTACATATTTCTAAATGCACAAATCAGGCTTATGCAGAACGAAGCAGAATACTAGCGGACAGTGAAAGTCACAGTATTCTGGGAATGACCTCTGACATAATGCCTCCAACAGTAAACTACGACCTGCCTTACACCGTCCTGATTCCAAATAGAGATGAATGGGTCCTCCGAAAGGATGAACTATTAAGAGCAGACAGCTGTTGGTACACAGACGGCTCAAAAACACCCTCAGGCTCTGGTGCAGGTGTATACGGGCGCAGACCTAGGACAGAAATTTCAACCTCTCTAGGATCCTATGCAACCGTATTTCAGGCGGAAATTTACGCCATTGTTTCATGTGTGGAGAGAGTGGAGCAAGCCAATCTCATACATAGAACAATAAAAATTTTCTCGGACAGCCAAGCGGCTTTAAAAGCACTTAGCTCTTGCCGTGTAACGTCGAAATTGGTTCTAGACTGCCAAAAAAGACTCTCCTCAATAGGAGAACTCAATAAAGTATTGCTGGTCTGGATCCCTGGCCATTCTGGCATGGAAGGAAACGAGAAGGCAGACTTTCTTGCAAGGGAGGGTGCCGCACGTGTTTCTATCGGACCAGAACCCACAATTGGCATCGCAATAAGTTTTGCCAAACAAACACTAAATACCTGGACAGCAAGAAGAGCTTTAGACTTTTGGCATAATTTACCAGGATTGGTTCATTCAAAGGCTTTTGTACATCCTTCGAAGTATGTCTCCAAACAAATGTTAGACTATAGCAGGCATGACCTACGTTGTCTAACAGGCCTTTTAACAGGCCACTGTCATCTGAATCATCATATGCTAAAACTTGGACTGTCGGAAGATCCGACTTGCCGTCTTTGTTTGGAAGATGATGAAACAGCAGAGCATATAATTTGTGCCTGCCCCGCCGCGGCTCGAATCAGGTATCTGATGTTTGGCAGGGTCTCTCTCTCGCCCTCGGACCTGAAATATCATTCACCAAATAAAATAATCGGCTTTGTTAAGAAGCTGAATTTGTTTGGTGAAATCTGAATAGGTGTGAGCCACAATAGACTCTTGTGAGTCGCAGTGGAGGGCCTTATAGACCCACTCACCACAAACCTAACCTAACCTAACCATAATTTTGGAGTCTAATAGTAACCAGACTTTAGTTTGATTGCGGCAGAGCTATGGCCGAGTTCATGCTTAATTTGCGTTAAAAAAAATTATAAACCTAGAAGAAGTACGTGTGATCGTGATTTTAAATCATTATATCGATTTAGTAAAGAAAATGTCGAGTGGCTATCTACCAACTTTTTGGATGTAGAATCAGAAGAAACAAGGGGTGGTGCTATATGTAACACTGATAAAATGAAAATATTTTTGAGGTATGTGGGTGATCCGGGGTTTCAGACAGGAGTAGGAGAAGATATTGGTGTTCACCAAACTTCTGTCTGTAAAGTTGTGACGCAAGTTTCTGACCAGATGCTAGCAAAATGCGAACAGTGGATAAAATTCCCTCGCACTGCGGCGGATGTAATAAAAGCTAAAGAAAGATGGCAAACAAAGTACAATTTTCCATGTGCAGTGGGTGTAATTGATTGCACCCACATAAGAATAAAAAAACCACCTCTCCATGGTGATGAATAAATGTATTAATCACAAGGGATATCACAGCATCCATGTTCAAGCAATTTGCAATGCAGATGAGTGGTTTACAAGCGTAGACGCATCATGGCCAGATGGTGTTTGTGACTTCGACAAAAGTATGGGAAAATCACGAAGCATATGCACAAATCCCATTTGCGATTCGCAACTTTTATCACACTCTTCATCTTTACTATCACTCATTGTACTAATACGTTGATTGATTGCTTCGCAAATAGGCACTAATAACAAATGGAGGCATATGCCGAGAACCTGCTATCGAACAGGAATTGTTTGTAAACAATTTTTTGAATTTGAACAAGTTTGGAAATTAAATAGTGAGTATCTACTTTATGTATTGGGAGAAGAAACTCATCAAATTAAAATATTTTTATTCATATGAAATGGAGTACAAACTCATACTTTATGCTCATGCTCATGAGAACATACTCGGAGTTTATACTCTGGTATTATTCATACCACCCATTAACTTTTCAAATAATTTTTTGTACTTGTTCCTAGATTTTCTAGATTCGCGTTTTCTTTTCGGCATTTTAAGTTTTTGTAACACTGCACTTGTGAACACTTTCGCACAACAATGAATAATGAGGGGTTAAGGGACGACGAGATACGACAGAGGTACCTAGAAAGACTGGATAGCCGGGCAATACGGGGTGAGAAAAATTTATTTCTTTTAACGTTGTGGACATTTTGTAGATGATGAATACACTACAGTGTGTTATATATTGGAAACCAGATGTGAAGTATAATTACTTTGTAACAAACTATAATGAAATAGACAGGTATTACGCAGGCGATGCCTCTAAAGGCACGTCCACACTATACCGCACTTTGCCGTTGGCAATGTCAATTGGAAAGCCAGTGACTGTAAAAACGTCTACATTATGTGTTGGCATTCATTTAGTTTAGTCGCACTATGCTCATAGAACAGGGCGATCCCGGTACAGATTTATGTGTTTGGGTGGGGAGAGAATTACATACTCAAAAGTGAGCATAAACTGATAATCGGCTCTTTTTGCAATCGCCGATCACTAAGTTACTGTATTACTCAAAAATAAGTATAGTAATTTCCGGCTGTATTTGATTATTTCAATTATTTCTAAAATTATATTAGGGTCAAAATATAATGGGGCACTCGTTATTTAATCAACAAACCGATGGATATTACCGAAATTCTTGAAATCAGCGATGTACCGTTGGTTTCTAGCACTTAATCACTAAATGTGAAATGCAATGTTAATTAATTTAACGGTAATCAAAAAAATGGTAAATTATGGTTTAGTATACAATGCGTGTACATATACATGAAAAGCTATCGTGACAAGCGAACAAAAATATAAAACTTTTAAATGTGTTAGTTATTAATCAACAACAATCATCAACACATGTGAATCCCGATGAAAGTGGCAGTACTAATTTGCGGTATAAAAAGTTGAAATTGTAATTATATAAGAATATAATCAGGCCTAATGAAGTACACTTTAGATCTAAGACTAATATTGAATTTATTCCAACTTGATTGTCCTCTTTGTATATTTTCACAATATTACAGGATACTGTACCTAATAATAATTTATTATTTATTCGATTGGTTTTTTCTGGTGTGAAAAGTTTTAATTATAATCATAACTAAAAATCAATAGTTACCCAACAAATAATTCCAAAATTTATATAATTATGAACAATGTATAGGTGCTACTTACACACCTCCCTGAGAATACTTAATTTCTGTCTTTGCCTTTTCCGATGAAGTCATCTTTAAATTCAACACAAAGTTATCAACATATTTAAGCAAAAATACATATGCGTTTATATTTTACTTAGTGTTTTTCGGCATATAAAAAGATAGAAGGAAATTGTTTAGAAATATTGTGGGATGTGGCGTAATGTATCAAATACGAGAAGTTCCTTCCTATGTAGATATCACATGCGTAGGTTCATACTCTATTATCTTTTCCTGTCCAATTTTATTTCAATTGTCTATTAGAAGGATCAGATTTTTATTAAATAATTAGTTGCAGAATGTAATTTATTTTAAATTACGAATGCAGTTTGATGAGACAGTGACTTACTCAAAAGCAGCAAGGTTTTTTATACAGTTGGCAGAAGCAAACGTGAGCTCTGGTGGGCGTGTTCATGTCGCTGTAGTTGTATTTTTGTAGTAACAATTCGATATTTTGAATCGATAATCAAATATCGATACCATAAATGTCAACTGTTAAGAGATATGTAAACTAAGTCAAACTTGCTAAAAATGTAACTCTAAATATTAATAAAAAAATTTATATTGGACCAAAACTAAAACTACCGTTTGCCCTAAATGTCTATATTTTCAAATTACATGACTGTATCAAGTTATATTTAGAAACATTTAAAATATTTAAATTTCTCATAACTTTTGTCATTATAGTATAGATTAATTTTCTATTATAATTTTAACTTGATTGTAAAATATTATTTGATCGCAACTTTGTTAAATCTATTTTATTGTCTCTTTAGATCTTTACAATGAGGTACCATTTTCTATTTGTTATAGCCTGATGATGGTAATTGTTACCGAAACTAGTTGCAAGTTTTGAGTCCCAGCGGACATTAAATATATTGTGGTTTGACTTTGAGTTTCATTGAACCCTTCATTTGGATTCTAACCACACTTGAGGTATGGATGAACTCATAGAGTTGTTCACTATTCATGGTTTTTTAAGCGGACATTACATACCACTATTGGTTTGTCTTTTACCAAACAAGACATCCGAGACGTACAAAAAACTATTTCTGATAATTCTGGATAAGTGTTCCGAAATCAATATTGTTTTAGCAATCAATCAAGTTGTGTGTGATTTTGAGATGGGTATTCATAAAGCGGTTCGGGAAGTGTGGCCTTTCGCCAAAATAATTGGTTGCCGGCTCCATCTTGCCCAGGCATGGTTTCGAAAAATTAAATCAATTGGCCTACTTTCGGAATACAATGACACGAGCAGTGATATGGGCCGTTTGTTACGTTCAACTTTTGGTCTAACTTATTTGGATCCTGATGAAGTCGGTGATTGCATTGCCTTCAATAAAAACAGACCGGACGATACAAGGTTGGAAACGTATTCAGATTATTTGATCGAAAACTATATTGATGACCAATCTCATTTTCCGCCGACAATGTGGGCCAAAAATTCAGCAGATCTAACTCGGACAACAAATGCGTGCGAAGCTTTTCATCGAACTTTCAATGACTCTTTCTACAAAGCACATCCTAATTTAATAACATTTCTTGAAAAATTGTATGAATTTCAAATTGAAACTTATGTTAAATTGCAAAGTTTACATTTAAAACCTAAAGTTAGAGACGTTAGTGTTAGAAATCGCCAGAAATTTATTGAAAATATCATTGAGAGATACCAAAGCGGTGAGATAGACATACTTTATTTTCTAGCATGTGTATCGTTCAAATGTATCAAATTTTGACATTTGCATCGTTTAATAACATTTATTAAATAGTAGTAAATAAAAAATAAATAAATTTTTTTTTATTTCTCTCTATTATTTAGATACGAACCAACTAGCCTTTGCGTTATACTTGTCAAAGTACCCCTTAAGTACTTAAAGCGTACTTACACAACTTAGAGAAACTATAAAGGTATATATGTTTATTCTATAGGGACCAGATTACTTGTACGGAATATACCTGCCGGCCACGGGGACCAAATTACCTCCTAAATATCTGTGACGTCATATTTGGGGACCAAATTACCAACTCCGAATCCATTACCAACCAGCCTATTAAAGGATTCTTTACTGTTTTCTACTAGTCATGACTTAGTGGTTAGATGGATGTTTTTGCCATTTGTTGCGTTGATTTGTTCCTCCAAATGAGTACCACATTTTGTACAAAGTTCGTTGATAGATTGGAAGATGACAACGGAGGCACAGAAAGCAAATGGCAATGATGCGCTAAAGAGAAGCAGGGGAAAACAGCGGTTCTAAAAGTTGCCTAGTGGAGATGCATAAAAGTGTGAAGACATCTAAAAGGACCGTTTTTTGGTACAATTTCAAATAAAGTTCTGTATACTCTTTCCAAATCATTGTTTCAATCAAATTAATAATAAGTTACACTTTGTATACAGAGCATTTCAATGAAAATTATTCACCCTCATAATTTTGAAAGCGTCACTTTTATTAAAAAAATTGTTAAAATCATATAAAACTTTCTGCTCATATTTAGACATTATAACTTCAACCCCCACCAACCTATGGTCACCCCCCCCCCATTTTTGTAAATGGAACACCCTATGCATTGTTAGATTCACCTCTACAAGAGCAAAACCAATAAAAAACACCAATCACAACTCCGAACTGATTGACTTTTCACTTATGTATTATACATTTTTGTAATCCTCGTGTAGAGGAGAATCCAACAATGAAATAATGTATAGGGTGATCCAATTGAAAAATTGGGAGAGGTGACCAAAGAGGGTTGAAGAGGACGTCGTATACAGGGTGCGGCAGATAAACGGTCAATTAGAAATATCTCGAGAACTAAAGGTATCTGAATTATGAAATTTGGCATAAAGGGGTTTTGAATAATGAGATATTTAATGAAAATATTGCCGTCACCATTCTACTTTCGGTTATACCGGAAGTTGCATATAACTTCGTAATTTTTAATGGAAGACCCTGTATATTTTTCAATTTTAGAAATATTCACGTTATTCTGAATATTTTTTGTTGATACTTCCCTATACCTATTTTGAACCGTTTTTAAGTTGTAATGTTTTTTATATTAAAATGACACTTTTTTACCATGTATATAAAATTCAATATTCTCTAATGTAATTTGAATAAAAGTTCAAATTTCTTAGGAACTATTCACCACATACCGCTTTATTGTTCACACTGTGAAGTTACCTCTTTTATTATACAGGGTGCTGTCAAAATTGGAATAAAAACGGAATCCACAATCTTCGCATAGGTAATTCCTGATTTATTTGAAAAGGGTAAATGGAATAGTAATACATATCGATAGTGGGCAACGTATTTTTCTAAAATAAATAATCCCATACAGGGTGTCCCATTTGAAAAAAAGAAATTACGCGAAGATTGTGGATTCCGTTTTTATTCCAATTTTGACAGCACCCTGTATAATAAAAAACGTAACTTCACAGTGTAAACGATAAAGCGATATGTGGTGAATAGTTCCTAAGAAATTTGAACTTGTATTCAAATTACATTAGAGGATATTGAATTTTATGTACATGGTAAAAAAGTGTCATTTTCATATAAAAAACATTACAACTCAAAAACGGTTCAAAATAGGTATAGGGAAGTATAAACAAAAAATGTTCAGAATAACGTAAATATTCCTAAACTTGAAAAATATACAGGGTCTTCCATTAAAAATTACAAAGTTATGTACAACTTCCGGTATAACCGGAAGTAAAATGGTTACGCAATATTTTCATTGAATAGCTCATTATTCAAAACCCCTTCATGCCAATTTTCATAATTCAGATACCTTTAGTTCTCGAGATATTTCTAATTGACCGTTTATCTGCCGCACCCTGTATAGACGTTACATACGAGCAAAAAGACGTCCAACTTTATATGATTTTTGACATGTTTTTTCGTTTTTTATAAAAGTAACGCCTTAAGAATTATGTGGGGTGGACAGTTATCATCAAAATGCTCTGTATATTCATCAACAATTTATTTAACGAATCATAATATTTACTGTTTCGGTTCACATGATTACCGCATTATCAATATTGTTTAAATACAGTTTATTCGGCAAAATTGTATAAAAGGAACCACTAAGAGTACCCAATTATATTTAACCGTATTAAAAATTTTAATAGCGTTTCGAATAAAATGAATGACATTCATCATTTAGAATTTCAGCGCTTTCACAAGTCTGGTTACCGGTAGCAAATTCAACAGATAAATATTGTGGAACAAGTATTTATACAGGGTCTCTTAATTTTTTCAAAAAATGTTTCGCACTAGAGTATTATTTTGGCCGTGTGACCAATTATGATTTTTTCCCCTTTTTACGTTATGGGATTGGACAAAATAAATCATTAAAATAATGGAATAACATTTCATTAAACAACAAGAGGAATATGCAGTTTCTAGAAAATGCCTCCGCTCAGCTTTAACCGAAGCATATTATTATCCAATTACTAAGTACCTAAAGCAGCTTAAAATTAGCAACACTGGACATTTGGTCGAAACAGGATTATTTTTAAGACCAAAAATTCTACACAATTCAATAAGTAGTTTGTCCTGATATTTTATCTGGTTAGGCACATCAAGAATCAAAAGACTCAAAGAATTTTATATACAAAATTTAAAAAAAAAAATAAACGCCAAAACTGTATCAATTAATGAAGTTTCAAGAAACTGTCAATACCAGTTCTAAACCCGGTGGTCCAGGTCAGGTTTTGGTGTGGAATGAAATGCCACTTGTAAATCAGTCTACATATAGTTCAGGAAGTTAGGACAGAATCATCAAATTTTTCCGACAAGGAATATTTTATCAAAAAATCGAAAACATATATGGACCCCTAATCCTTTTCCTAAATTATTGAATAAATTCAATTGGAGCATACGACGCAGCTTTCAAGCACAACAAAGAGAACTCGAAATTAGGGTCTTTTGTAGACATCAACTCTTAATTTTCCAAACATTGTTAAGCAGTTTGGAATTTTGTTTATTTAAGCAGCAACTATAATGAGAAAGACAAAATTAAGATGACAATATAATAGTTATTTACGTAATTAGTGGGATATGGACATTATTAACGCACCCATGTGAAGTTTGCACGACGAGACCGTAGGCCGAGTCATGTAATCACATAAGCTTTGTCACACAAACTTTTAATACCTCATCCTTTTTTACTGACAGTAAAAACACATCATACAGTATACGTACACTTGTCTTTCAAGCAATGCCATACTTTCTTTTGTAACTCTAATTATTACCTCCAAATGTTGAAAAGAGATAGCACCAAAAACGATAAATCGGTTGTATTAATAAGAATTTATTTTGACCTTTTATGACAATTGTCATTATTTTGATACATCGAGTTTTGTTCAAAGCATTTCATCATTTGCATTCAGATAAATTCTATAAAATCGGTTTTTTCAAGACATCTAATTTATTATGTTTATTTCACAATAAGTACAGAGTTTTCTGTTTCGCATTTAATGAATATTTTCAACTTAACCTCACTTCTTAGACGGTGGCTGAACAAGATAAACAAGCATAAACGTAGTAGGTATGACGTCAGGGTAAAGGTCAATTTTTCCTACTATATGTATGTCATCAAATTGTCAAAGTTGAATGAACAAAAATCTATAAAAATGAATTCCAGCGAAGACAATCTCCTTTCGGAAATTGAAAATGCAGCTTCCAGTGTGATTTTAAATATTTAATTCTAGTATTAATATTTTTTTCTACTACCGTGTGTAAAGTACGTAATTTAGACACATTTTCGAGTGCGTAAAACTTCATTATACGCACTAGTGCGTAAAACATCATTTTACGCACTAGTGCGTAAAGAGTTTTACTTTACGCACTAGTGCGTAAAGAAAAAATTCCAATATGTATGTATAAGTTATAGATATCAAGTCTTATAAAAATATAGGTATAATAAACGGATATTAAATCTAAGTTTTTTTCATAAATTGGAGATAGAAACCTATAGAATTCGGTAAAGTAACCTAATAATTATTGTTAAATAATTATTGAGTACTGGAAATAATACGGTAAATAGGCACTAGTGCGGTAATATTCGTCATCATGACACTGAGAATAGTGTCAAATCGTACCCGTTATATGACATTTGTAGATAAATAAATATAAAGATAATGTTTCCAAAAAAGATGGCCGAGCACACCTTCTCTGTATGTTTTTTTTTTCAATCGCTGTTCATTTCGTGAACATAAATAATTTTGAGATGCAGCTCGTTGCAATCGACAGAGTAAGAGTGGTAGTTTAATAGACTACATAAGTAGGTTCAACTAATATGCTTTTTGCACGTGCTGCACATAAAATTTTTTCTGGATCGAAATTAAATAATGTAGGTATGTTTTTATATAAAATTTTATTTTATTTCACTTTTTTGAGTTGATTTCGAATTTAATTTCGCTGTTAGAGCAATTTACAATTGTTAGTGATGGACAAACTTCGTTTCCACAGATTTTTTAAATTTTGGTTTCATTTCTATGTCTCATCAAATTGTTGGGACTGTGAAGCATCCGGTACTGGTACTTGGTTCAGCTTCTAAAATTTGAGCAGATATTTTTTTTTGGAAAATGACTGTTCGATGTACTCCTCCGCTACAGTTGGGGATTTCCATTGATTTTCCAACATTTGAAGTTACTTTTATGCGCTAGTGCATCAAAATAAGGTACGTTTTGCACTAGATGCAAAAAATTTCACTTTTGTCACAGTACATAGTAGACAAAATAGTCACTTTTTGAACTATCGTACAATAAAAAAAAATGTATTCATGTTTTCAAGATTGATTTTTGAAAAATCAATTGCAACTTCCGTTTCGGAATCTAAAAGGATAAAAAATCTACGCAAATCCATTGTTTTTCGCGAATTCTAAATATGTCTCTCAATACTCGTAGAAGTAAAAACGAACAAACATCTTCAAATGTTAACAAATGTTGGCAAATATTCCTTTGTAATTGGTTTTTGGTGTAAATGCGCTTTACATTTAGTTTAAATTTCGCGCTCGTCCTAACCTCTTTTACGTTGTTGTCACATTTAATAAACATTCAGATAAACCGTAAATGTTTCCCAATTATTATATTATAGTTCAATTTAAGAGTCATTAAAATGTCCGAAGAATCCAATTTTTCCGATATATTGTAATTTCTAACAGGAACTTTTCGTAACATGAGATAGAGCTAGCGATTACTTATGAGTACAATGTTCAAAGCAAAACATTTTTATTGCTTACATCTTTTTTAAGTTCTCTGTAACTTTCCAAAAATGTGATTTCATTAAATTTTAAACAGATTCTAACACCGACAGAAATGTACTATCATGTAGATGTAAATAGAAATTTCTCTTCTACAATTTTACCCACGAGACAATGAAAATAACATTCTAACATTTTTTGGGCTTGTACAGACGCGTTCAATTTGAATTTCAACCCCCGCAGTCGGCTTCTTGCGACATTTCCGCCTCCAACTTTCCATACCGTAATCATTGTCTTGCCGCCTTCACTAACAAAGCTTAATTTGGCAGGAAAACTGACATGATTAAATCGGGCTACAAACTGTTGGAAATGCAAATTGGATATAAAAATAGTTATTAGGAAGCACAGTAAAAATATCAAAAGGGTTATAGTGAAACAAGGGGATATTTATATAAAAATATTTTTACAGTGTGTCCCATAAATACGTACCGTATATTATAGGAATGCAGACCATTCAAAATACCTGGATAGAATATTTCTCTAACCTTGTTCGTTTTGAGTTAAGAGGTGATAAAGGGTACAGATAAAATACCCATTTTATAAAATTTTCTTTTAGGTTATACTATAGACCATTCCAATTTGACATAACTGACAGGTCGGCAATATTGTGCTGGAGGGCACACATTTATTCAGTTTTCATTGTTTATATGTCAAAATTAGACTTTAATTAACAATTAGTTCTTAAAGCTTTCTAAAATGCCGTCGCTATGTAATGTTATTAAGTGTGGAATACGGAAGAGAGAGATGAGGTTAATTTTTGTTCGAGATCAGGCTGTTTTAACGAAGCTAAGTGATCTCTCTGCGTCGCCGCGATGCATACATAAGTACTTAAAAATGGTGAATCAAAACTTAAAGCTTGGCGTGTGCGAAAGTTAGTTAGTTAATAACAATACTATTTATTCATTGGATTATAAAAAATAATATTGAATTTGTCATTATAAATACAAATTCGCAAAAACGAGCAAAACTGGAATGGAAAAGCAAACCAAATCACCATTACAGACGTGTATTGAAACAAATGGGGGTTAGCATTGTTTTCTCCATTCCTCTGACAGCTTTGACATAAACTGTAGCGCCCACAATCGGAAAATTTTTCGCGAATACCTGAGAAAAATCACAAGCTCAAGTTAGTAGTTAAAAGCACGACACGTTAAAATATTCCACACCACAGAACAACACATTATAAAATTCTTTAAAAACAATGCTACATAATATTAAAATATTTCTCAACGGAATAATAGCAATTTAATTTTTTTCAACAAATAAATGCTATTAATATTCTTAATTTCAACGGGCAGCTCATTAGATACTTTTAAAGCTCTGAATTCAGCACCTCTCTCAAAAAAACGATGTCCTGTGAGAACTTACTCTATTTAGGTAACCTTGTAAGGTTGTTCTACATAATGTATGTTCCTCGTAAACAGATTGCCATTGCCAGATTATACATGTATAAATTTGTGAGTGATATTAAGGCCCAGTTGTACCCCGGGTGATCAGTTGAGGGTAACGAGCGGCCATATCTCATAAGATATTGGTCGTATAGATTTAGAAATAGAAATTCATGATAAAAGTCGCCAAGAGAAATTGCTGGAAATAATTTTCGAGTTTGTCAAACGTCCGCTAGAGGGCGTAACAACCAACACTAAGTAGAAAATGGGATTTTTATATAATTTTGCCTAATGAAAGTATATCGATAATATAATTTTCATATTTACTGACTATTCACCTACACTTTTTGACTAAAATGTTTTATTCTATCCATCAAAATAAAATGGTGGGGGAAGTTCAATTGTTTTTTAAACAAACCAAGATTTCTCCCGTTTCGCTTGACCAATTTTAATAAATTTGGGCTCATATGAAAGAGCATAATTTATACTACAAAACGCTTACTTGGTTTTGACTTTTTGACTTTCTTCTTCGCCGCTAGATGACGTTAGCTGAAATGGTAGCAAATTTTTGAGTTTTTTTCATAAAAAAAATGTAATGGTATATTCATTTTCACATATTTTAAAAGAGGATACATTTTTCTAAAATTCAATGGAAAAAATTCATCATCGACCTTTTTTTGAACCGTTGATATTGAACAAAATATAATTTCATTACATTAAAAAATGGGACGCCACTGCTTTTTATCAAAATAAAAATCATTTGCGTAATCACTTTCGTAATCACAAAACCGTTTGTCTAACGAAAAAAAGGCAGGAGATTTTTTTTGTTAGCAACTAATAAGTGATTACGAAAATGATTTTTATTTTGATAAAAAGCAGTGGCGTCCCATTTTTTAATGTAATAAAATTATATTTTGTTCAATATCAACGGTTCAAAAAAAGGTAGATAATAAATTTTTTCATTAAATTTTAGAAAATGTATCCTCTTTTAAAATATGTAAAAATGATTATACCATTACATTTGTTTTTTTTTGTAAACTCAAAAATTTGCTACCATTTTAGTTAACGCCATCTAGCGGCGAAGACGAAAGTCAAAACCAAGTAAGCGTTTTGTAGTATAATTTATGCTCATCCATATGAGCCCAAATTTGTTAAAATCAGTCAAGCAAAACGGGAGAAATATTGGTTTGTTTAAAAAAACAATTGAACTTCCCCCACCGCTTTATTTTGATGGATAGAACAAAACATTTCAGTCAAAAAGTGTAGGTAAATAGTCAGTAAATATGAAAATGATATCATCGGTATACTTTCATTGGGCAAAATTCTATAAAAATCCAATTTTTCTACTTAATGTTGGTAGTTACGCCCTCTAGCGGATGTTTGGCTAACTCGAAAATAATTTCCAGCAATTTCTCTTGGCGACTTTTATCATGAATTTTTTTTTCTAAATCTATACGATCAATATCTTATGAGATATGGCCGCTCGCTACCCTTAACCGTTGATTGATGAGATTCCCAAAGCCTTAACTGATCACCCGGTACAATGGGCTCATTTACATATTTTTTTTTTATTTTTCCATTGGGAAGAGCACATAATTTTGAGGCTCTGTGCAAAAAATTAGAAGTCTGTGAGACTTATAAGTCGCCTAAAATTAATTATAAACATGAAACAGCGCTCCTCTCCGTGATCCTGGCGTGACGTCATCATATATGAAGTCTCACGTTCAGAGAGCGGATACAGCCAAGCGCCGCGCCGAGCCGATCGGTTTGTTGAATACTTAGCCAGTGTTATGTTATCTATCTACTTAGCTAGTAACAGTATTTTCTTTGTCTATTATTATACGTTTTCCAATAATATAATCCCTATCGCTATTAAAATGATGATAATTGTTTAAAGAAATTTGGAGAGTATGCTTTAGTTTCATTAGGGAAATATTTGTGTTGACCATTGAATATTTATTCATCAATTTACTTGAAATTTGTGTCACTGGTTAATCTATTATACAGGGAGTATAGGTATATTACAGTTTTAGTGAACTCTAAGCAGTGTTGTCTTTGTGAAATAAAAACGATAAGACATAATTTAAACTATTCCACACAATGGACCAGAACCAGGTTAAAAAAAACTATAAATATTGTGTGGTTCCAGAATGTAAGAGTACAACGGTTAAAACACCTAAAAAAAATTTATTTCTATTCCAAAGGATACAAAAAGACGAAAGCAGTGGCAGAAAATCATAAAACGACTCAAAGCATTTACTAATAAGTCAACTTACTTTGTTTGTGAAGACCATTTCAATGTAAGCATTTTTAATTTTATTATACTTCTTCTTATCAGAAGTACAGAATCGTTATAAAGAAAATAATGCCCACTATAATACGTTCATTTGAATTTTGTGTGAAGACGGCAAACCATTTTCTATACAAGGTGGCACAAAGTCATTTTCTATACAAGGTGTCACATAGTATATTACTTCTAATCCTTTTTCCCACCTCTTGCATTAGGTACTTTGTACCCACTAGGGCGTAATAGTTATACGATTTTATATTGTTAATTATATGTTTTGCCAAAAAAATTTAATCTAAAGACCAGCTTTATCCAACTATTCCATCCGACAGCTTATCAACTACAAGTCGATATCTTGATCTATTCGAAAGTTATTGTGCAGACACACACACAAAATTATTTTTTACCTTGGTAATGTGGAAGTAAGTAATAAATAGCTGAAAGTACCGTGTCAAAATGTTGATAAAACTATATTACACGAAAATAATATGATCTGCTCAAATACTCACCTTTAATTCCCCTCATTTCAGCACTAATAAATTCGTGATTTTGATTGAAAAAGTCCATAATCATTAGCAAGTCCACTTGTGGCAGATTTGAAGAGTCTGCTTTAGTAAAATTCGGTTCACACATTTTATTTTATTAACACAAAAACTCTGTAAGAAGTAATACAAAAGAAATAAATTTGATGCGACTGACGATACAGTCTGAAGCGCAATGTGCATACATATATAGTGACGTCACAGTCACAGTCTTCGCCCCGCTCTCGGTATGCTTGTTTAATTGGTTGTATCAGGAGAACGACATATTCTATTGACATGAAATTTTCAGAATCATATTTTTATCCTTAGTACTTTGTTTTACGACAGTTAAAAATGATTTAAAAATTTTAGTAAACGAGCCCATCGTCGTTCACGAGCAGATCAACGGCCACATTTCGTTGTAAGCTATGATAATATATCCTATCAACGAAAGTAAACAATAAACCAAATGATGGAGACTTTCTAGAACTCAAACATCTTATGACAAATGAAAGACTTCCAAATACTTAATACTCACAAATAGGTCTTTTTGCATTTAACTTTTTATATTTTTTCTCTAAACAAATCTTCTTCTGTAGCGGTAACATGTGGATCTCACAAATTTTTTAGAGTTTTCGATTATTTTAACGTGCACTTTCTCTACAACACAACACAAAATAGTCCTAGACAGCTTATAAATAAGGATTGTTAAATATATGAACAAAGCACGAAGGTAACTTCAGGGTTATAAAAATAAGGGAATTATTGGAGTTCTAGAAGTTTTTTTAAATAAACTTCGAATAGGCTTGAGCGTTAATATTATCTATATTCCGATTTTTTTCACCACAAAATAATACGTACTTCTACACGTATTTGCTTCAATCTTATGTATATAAAACCAGAAAATTAAATTTTGAAACTAAGCACATGCGAAAACACACAAGGTTAACTTTAACTAATTGAGTTCCTCGCCCTTTAACACAAAATGACCGACCTGTCAAAGTCACGTATTCTGGAATGGACTATAAATAGCAAAGGCAGACAATGCAAACATAGGAATATTCAAATATCTCCAGTTTATTACGTTCATATTGAACGTGGTGCTTTACAGTCAAAAGGTCAAAGTCCTTATCACACTAGAAGTGGAATTTTCAGATTGCCAATATTGATAGCAGCACCTTTATCATTTGCAAAAGGTGCAAGATATTTTGGATACTAATAATGAACCTAACTAGAGTGAAATTTTGTGACTGGTTCCTTCGTCAAACAAGAATGGATAAAGATTTGAATTTTTCACGGACGAATGCAACATTTACACGAAGTGGTATACTTGCATGAATTTCAACAGGAAGCCCTATATGGTCTGTCGAAATTGCGCAGGCCGTGAATGTTACACATCATCTTTAAAATTAACGTTTTGGCTGGAATAATTGACCAGTTTCTCAGGCCTTTAATTTTATCTGTTTCATTTCCAGTGGAGAAATGGTGTAACAATTCCGTCAATATTTTCATATTTTAGTAAATAATAGATATCGCTAAAACACCAGCTCGGTTTTGAATTATGTTTAATATGTTTTATTGAATGAAATCCATGAATTATTAAAAACATAATTTGATGTAAGTACTCATAATGACCAGTCAAATTTTTTTTATATTTTGGTAAACAAGTCCTATGAGTTTTTAATTAAAATATAATGACTTACCCAGTCAAATTAGAAATCGAATACGTACCTGAAAAAAAAAAAGAAAATCAAATACCAATTTAAGCTTCAAAATAATGTAAGTAGAAACAAAATATTGCAATTAATGTAAAATCAAATTTTAATATTTATTGAACGAGAGTGTTATACATGATAATTTATTTCTGATTTATTTATTGCAATAACACTGACACCTGACTCAATATCCTCATGCAGACAAGAGCTATGCAATAAATAAGTAAAGTATACAGTTGATGGAGTGGGCCGGACTAAAGAAAATTGCTATCAATCATTTTTTCGTGAAACGTCATATCGTTACACCAATTTTTATAATTCACTCCTGCAATTGTTATTTGTGAAACTAGTCGAGTAATGTATGTAATTTGTTATTAATTGGTTTTATTCAATAAAATTTAATATATTCGCATTGGTGTGAACAAGATGTCCAATTATCGAACAAACAAGAATAAATGTTTGCTTATCTGGCTTTTTAAGCGAATACGCGCCTTTACTGTGCATCTCTTCTTTTTACCGTGTTTTTTTATATTAACTGAGCAATTCTGTATTTTACCGGATGTTCAGGTTTTTATATGGAATATTGCATAATATATATCATCTAATACCTTTTCCGTTGACCGTACGTTTTTATATACAGGGTGTTTCAAAAAAAGGTAACACCGTCTCTAGGATAGGTAAAAAACTGAAAAATAATTGGGGTTTGCTTAGTAAAATTTTTTTCTAACGCCATCCGTTTTCAAGATAAAGGGCGTTGAAGAAAATAAAAAATTACACATTTCTTACGATTTTGCCGAAACTACTGGCACCATTGTAATGAAATTTTATACGAATATGTTTTGGAAGCTGATATATCCCATGAATTTGTTTTTATAACTAACTCTCATAGAGGGCGCTAGTTACACGATTCATACAACGTATTATTCAACATAACTTTTTTTAGGGTAGAATTATTAGTCAAAAC
>CAJUYH010006859.1:0-18975 GCA_910591685.1 Galerucella tenella
AATTCAACATTTTCTTCAACTGGGTCTAGCGAGAGTTTTTATAAACTGAATGGCTATACGGATACGAACTAGCGAAAGGGACAAATTAAGATCTGACACGTGTCGCGTACATATAATTGATATAAATAGTTGAACATTTCGATCAGATTTCTCATAAACTCTCCGGCAAAAAAACTCGGCCACCTATAATTTTGTTGTTTCGTGGTCCAAGAGCTTCCCTAATTTTCCAACGATTCAAATTGTTTCCACGGCAAATTGTAGATGGATTATTTTATACTAAAACAATCTCAAGGAAAGTTCACCAACAGTATTGATAGCTTATTGACTGAGCCGTGGAGTAAGAAAACCTTTTTTTCCACTTTCAACTGCTGCTTATCAAACAAATTTATTCTTTTTCCTTATTCTTCTGGGAATCAAACCACAATAATGGTTTTTATTTTTTATTTCGACGTTTTGGTAGCGTTCCAGCTACCGTTGTCAAGATTAACTAGTAATAAAATTATTAAAATAATTTTTGGTCCCTATCTGACACAACGAAAAAATATGACAACTAGACAATCAATAATAGTTGTTAATCGATACACACTTCAATACACAAAATCACCAAACTGAGTTATACATGTTTTGGAAACAAAAATGATCATACACAAAAAAGTAACAACAAACGCGTTTTATTAACAACATTTCCAAAATAAGCTAAAAAAAGCGTTATCCCAATAAAAACCGTTCCTGGAACGTACACTTCACTGGATTCCATTTCTAGTAGACTATCATATCGTTAGAATGTCATAAAATAAAATATTTTATTTCACATTTTACCAGAGGTGTGATCCACTATGAATGGACCTTAATAAAATTTGACAACAAAGTTTTGTAGTCTTGAACTTAAAAATATTATTGATTGTCTAGCTGTCATATTTTTTCGTTGTGTCAGATAGGGACCAAAAATTATTTTATTAATTTTACTACTAGTTAATCTTGACAACGGTAGCTGGAACGCTACCGAAACGTAGGAATAAAAAATAAAAAACATTATTGTGGTTCGATTCCCAAAATAATAATAAAAAAATATAAGTAATTCCACAAGAAACTTACAGAAAACAAATTTATTATTTATAAATGAATGATTTTGGAATGACATGAATCTAAAATGAACATTGTTCATCACCGATGCAGCGGCAGCCAATGCATGTGTGGTTGCATGCATTAAGGTATAATACGCACGTATTATACTATAGATGAGCATCGCATGGAGTTATTCGGGAAAGAAATGGAATAACGGACTCAAGACGATCTTCGAAGGCCTTAGGTCTTGAAGTTATCAAGCGTAGAGGTCGGAATATTATATTTATTTCGGAGAAACAATAATCTTCCGAGACATAAGCCGCGAAAAGGAGAAAATCATTAAAAAAACCCGTATTGCACCCTTGTGACCAATTTCTCGATTCATGGAAAAATACTGAAGCTTGCAAGAAAATCGGAAAGATTGGGGAGAGGAGGGGACATTCCAAGCATTTCAGTAGTGTGCATCAGAAACCAATACGATGATTTACAATATTTCAATGCCTCATTGATGCCACAATTTTTCAGCCGGAAATACCAAAAAATCAACTGCAAAAATGATCCGAGATACTACCATCTTTGGGGTTTTTCTCTCATATGTTTTTCAAATAATAAAAAAATATCCTCTTTTACATGAGTTACTGAACAATTATTATGTTTGCCTGCTTATGTCAAGTTTTTTCTTAGTGAATGAAAAGATATTCATTTTAACATGAGACAAATCTCTCTTGATATCATAGTTTTAAAGATATTAGCGAAAAACTGGTACTTTGGAATTTTGAAGACATTTTCCACTAAGCCATCGGGCCTGGAGAATGGGAGGAATTTCTTAATTTGAAAGACCCTGTTGAGACCCACAATTGCGCCCGTCATGATCCTTTTCGGTTAAATAATTACTGGAATTTTCTCTTGGAATTGTAGTTGTGCGTGATGCAACTTTTTATTTTTTGCGCCCTTTTGCAAGAACGTATTCCAAATTATAACACTGGATTCGAAAACCTTTTCCAATTATTCGATTTTCACTCATTACCAAAAAAAGCACAATCTGAAATCTTCCCAAATCCATATGATTTGGATTGCTGCGATAACACGGTGAGAGAAGCGAAAAAGGACTTCAACTGTGGAGGATGTGATAGAAATACATTCCATTTGGAATGAATAATCAACCTATTTTTGCATTTTTTACAAGATAGTTATTTATGTACCAAGGGTATAAATAGATGTTTTCGCCTAGAGGTCGACGTCTTACGACCCAAAAGGCATCTGGCCCAAGGGTTTTTGAGTCGCCCGAGGGTATATACATCTGTTTATCCCTCGTTACATACAAACTCTTATTGGTCCAGTTGGGTTAGCCCAAAAACTATTAAAGCATGGATGTGGAAGCAAAACCCAGATTTTTTATTGAACCCCTAAAAATATTAGGGTTGATAATTATCCGGTTTTTAGGCTGTGCTAACTGCACAATAACAGCTAATGGCCGAAACAACCGAAAGTGGTCCTATTTTTCGACATGTTTTTGAATTTCACTCGAAAAGTATTAAGTTTATCGAGCATATGTATGGGAACAAAGTTATGAGGCGTGAAATTTGCCATAAAATGTCGAGGTTAAAAATGTAGAAATTCACTTCCCCGCAGCCACAGCGGATGAATAATTAAAAAAATTGAGAAAATATCTGTTCAAACGCAAAATACGAATGCAATCCATCAAGCAATGTTAATCGTTATTTGTGTCATAATACGTCATTCATTCACGAACTTAATGCAACAAACGCGGTTTCGATATCCTCTTTAGTTGTTGAGTAATCTAATTGTTATTAAACATTAGGTTAAAGAATTAGAAAATTATGGAATCGAACAATTTTATTTTGTTAAATCTTTTTCAAACGAATGGAGGTATAATTTATACCTCCATTCGTTTGAAAAAGCTACTGCGTTAGCGAAACGCGTCACAACTTAAAGGTTAAATATAATGTAGATTTAACAAAATAAAATTGTTTGATTTTATAATTTACTATGGATCTACATCAAGTAAAAGCCTCATCTATCCAATTTTTAAAGAAAAAGACATTGTTAGAAAGAAGACATATGCCACAAAAAATTGTTTAAACTGACAATAATATTTTCACACATACTAAAACGTTACAGCCATTATATGCAATGATTTAATCAACAATGCTTTCGGTTTCCGACTCGGACGTTAGCTTAAGAAAATAGTAAAAACTTTACCTAAGTAACAATAATTTAGATATCTGTGTGAATTTTTATTTCAATTGAATTCTAAAAAAAACTACTTGGGGGACTTGGGAAAACACAGCTTTTGGCGTTTTGATTGTTCTATTATGGTCTGAATCCCGAATTATTGAATATTCTAGGCAAACCAACAACAATATAACGGAAATAAAAATACTGTTACGCAGGTCCTTCTGCATATTTCCCGGATATTTTTCATACACCTCCCTTACATAACTTATCATTAATTAAATCGAATGAAAAAGAGAATGTTCGCGGAAGAGACTCTCGGAGCTGTGATTCCGGAATATTTGGTGGATGTCGATGGCAAGAACTTTTGAACATGTTAGCTACTCATGTAGAAGATAAAAAATCGGTTTTTGGGATTATTGTACCAGAGACAGAAACCGATGGAAAACGCATTTTTGCCATTATAGATGAGGGTGAAATGGACAGTTTGAAGCTAATAAAAGATTTTAATATGCCACTACGGCCACGTGGTTGCTCAGGAAAAAGACTTTTTAGATGAGGTCGCTGTACTGTACAGCCAGTAGGAGAAAACACGTTCATTATAGCGAAATATCTGGTTTTAAGTAATCCTGAGAGATATACAGGTCACTGTATGCGACGAACGCCAGCAGCTCTTATTGCAGAGGCTGAAGCCAGTATGACCACGTTGGAGCACCATGGTGGATGGATGAGTACATTGGTTATGACAGTATGACATGAATAGTATATTGAGTATTGATAACGGTAAGGGTTGTTTACCTGTCAACAGCAATGTATGGATGCTTAACGTAGCGAAGCCTCCAATTTTGCTGGAGACTGGTAAGACCCTCAACGTTCGAGATGCTTATACCATTTTTTGAGCGATAGTATTGAAATAAATTTTTACCACGACCACATAGGAAAGTAACGTATATCGCACTATACAGTACCTCGGAAAGTGGCTTATATCAAACTAGCGTGCGTATTACTTTCCACACATGAGCGGAAAGTAAATTTCCGCACGCATGCGGATAATCAGTCAAATGTTTAATTTTTATTAAGATTGACCACTATCAAGCTGTCAAATATATAATTTTTAAGTAGATTAACCTATGTAATATCTAAATTTGAGGCGATCTATTTGGAAAGTGGAACTCTTCCCATTTTTTTATTGAAAAAATTTTTGGACGCGGGCGTGGATCGAACCTGCGTACCCTGCGTCAGAAGTCCAATGCTGTACTAACTGATCTAAACCATCATATTTATGATAGTCGGAAATGCAATCATCTTCTGTCACCAATGATAGTTATTGATACTTTTTGAAATCAAAAATGTTGACTTTAATTGTAACATTTTGTGTATTAATATGTCAGATGTTGATTACAAATTATTTGGTGAAATCATCACGTGATCGTAGGAAAAATACTACGGAAGTGATTTCCCACACTCGTAAGATTGTCGCACTCGACTTATGCCTCGTGCTACAATATTTCCCACTCGTGTGAATAATGTAACTCTCCGCACACGTGATGTAATATACTATCAAATAAAATGATTCAAATTTCTTCGAAATTAAGGGAAAGTGGTAAGTGACATTTATACTTTCTCTATCAGCTTGAAATGTATTTCCATTTTGGTATAAAGTATAGGCGGTTGCCGACTCACCAATGGTCGCGTTCATCCCAACAAAAATGATCAGGTAGCGATTTTTAGAGTGATCCATCAGTATAACTCCTAACCATTAAAAATGGGAGTTAATCAGAATAAGTTCACCTCTTTGGAGCATAATATGAAAAGTTGAACTTCCTGACACATTATACAATTTATAATTAAAATTATAAGTCAACTCCATCTGTTCATTCATTTTCACTGGAATACAAACTAAAATATCTCCAAACAAAAATATTTATATTACTCAATCTAAGCAGTTAACAAAACACGCGTTCAGCAGGAAATCGTCGTTGGGCAGTTGCTAAGTGTTTCTTAGATATTATTTATCAACAAACAAATGCATTTACTATGAAACTTAAGATTATATTTCAAAGTCTATACTTTGAATTTTTCGATCAATTCACTAATACTTATTTATATTGTTCTGTTCGGTTCTGTTCATCCGAAAGATATAAATGAGTATTCTTATTTTTTGCGCGATTGATCTTTTTTGTTTATTTACAGCATAGGTTGTCAGGTCGGTAGGTTGTGTTTACTGGTTTCTAAGTCTAACACGTCGGTTAGTGATTTACTTACCGTTAAGACGTTGGTAAGTAAACTACGTCTTAGCGCTACATACATTTAAGTGGTCCTAAATGATACATTACTTCATTCATTACACAAAATAAACAAAAAAAATAAAAATATTGATATTTTTAATGAACAGAATCGAACAGAACAATATAAAAAGTAATAAATAGCATGAAAACAATTTCACCAAAATGCAAATTATATCTTTTTGCGCGATCGATCTTTTTTGTTTATTTACAGCATCAGTTGTAAGGACGTTAGGTTGTGTTTACTGGTTTCTAAGTCTAACACGTCGGTAAGTGATTTACTTACCGTTCAGACGTCGGTAAGTAATTTACTTACCGACGTCTTAGCCCTACATACTGTTACGAACTCACTAATTCCGAAGCCGGTCCTGTCGCAAACGATAAATGAGATCGTTCTTTCGCAGGTAATATCCAGACTGTTCTAGAAATGTACCAGGCCATACAATGGTTTATCGCGAAATTTCTAGAGATTCGAGGGACTAGGTATAAATAGCGGGTTTTCGAGTGAATCGAGTAGTTGTTCAGTACACAGTGAATCGGTAAACAGTTTCAGTATACAGTGAGTGAACAGAAGTGAATATAAATAGTGTTGAATATAAATTAGGACAATTATAATACGGAGTGTAGATAAATCAATAGACATTAAGTAGTGTGTATATAAATTGAGATTATTATAGTGTGTAAGTGTTTCTTTTATAAATCGATATTAATTAGCCATAGTAAGTGTATGATTTTATCCCACGGTAAAAAACTGTTTAAATAAATAAGAAAAACATTACATTGGTGTCAGGTGTGGGGTAATAAAAATAAATAATTACGTAAAAATGGCTAAGAGACTATGTGACCTGAAAGTGACGGAACTAAAAGCAGAATTAGAAAATCGCGAGTTGGAAACGTCCAGGAAGAAGAGTGAATTAGTCGAAAGACTGAAAATAGCACTGGAAAGTGAAAACTTGGATCAAGAAACATTCTTATCCAATGACGAGTCCTCCATCCACCATAATCTCGTCAATTTCTGCTAATATGGACGAGAAGATTTCTAACATGAAGAATGATATTTCTGCTAACATTTCCTCCATGGACGAGAAGATTTCTACTATGAAGGACGATATTTCTGCTAATATGGACGAGAAGATTTCTACCATGAAGAACGATATTTCGGCCGATATTCTGTCAATGAAAAAGGACATTGCCACTAAAGTCATAAATAAAATTTACCCTCTTAACCTTCATAAACCCGTGGTCAAAAAATTACATTAAATACCGAGTGGGGTCCAAATGTACCCCAACATTTTTTTGGCTTATTATTATTTTTTTAATGTTATAATTAGGTAATATTGAAAATAAAACACATTCTGCTTATAAAAATATATATTTTCACATAAAAAAGTTGTCAGCATTGATAAATGCATTGTAAGCCCACTTTGAAAAAATATTATGAAATGATTAGAAATATTAAAAACAAAAATGATTATGAAAAAAGAAAAAGCATTTTAGTGACATTTTAAATAATAATTTAATTATCACACTTGTTACAAACTGTTATATTTTTTGAATGTTCTACACATACGAACTGATTATTTTGCAGCTGGACCCCAAGCAACAAAACTCTCTGTAATTAGTTACAATGAAAAGCAATTTATTCAAAATTTTGTATACCAATTTAGATATATATTTAAGAAACAGAGCTCGAAGGAAATTACGCAACCAACAGACAAACATCAAGTCAGGAGTTTTCTTGGACTATCGAAGGTTCATAAGGAACTTTGGAGATATTGCCAAGCCACTAACTCGACTCACAGAAGAGACAAGAACTTTTCACTGGGATAAAGACTGTCAAACTGCTTTTGAAACCCTCGAGAGACATTTAACCACGGCACCGATACTAGGATATCCGTTACCAGAAGGATACTTCATTCTTGACACCGATGCAAGCAACGTAGGAATTGGAGGAGTACTCTCACAGATCCAAGGAGGCCAAGAAAGAGTGCTGGGATATTTCAGTAAACTCCTCTCCAAACCAGAACGGAACTACTGCGTCACGAGAAGAGAACTTTTGGCGGTAGTGAAGTCTGCGGAACACTTCTATCAGTATCTCTATGGGAAGAAATTTTTAATTCGGACTGATCATGCAGCACTCAAGTGGTTGATGCAGTTCAAGAATCCCGAGGGCCAGATCGCGAGATGGATTGAACGACTCCAAGAATACGATTTCAACATCGAGCATCGGGCTGGTGTGAGTAACCGAAATGCCGACTCCCTGTCTAGACGACCGTGCCAACCAGACTGTTCCCACTGCAACAAGGTGGAATCTAAGGAAGCTGCAGTTTCAAGAACCACAGAAAGCAATGAAGAATGGTCACCCACCAGGATTAGAGGAGATCAAGATAATGATCTACACCTAAAGATGATCCGGCAATGGAAGCAAGAAAATCGGCGACCTACCTGGCAAGAAGTGTCAAGATTTTCACCAACACTGAAGGCATATTGGGCTCAGTGGGACTTCCTTATCCTGGAAGAAGGCCTGTTGAAACGAATCTTAGAAAACGATGATGGCTCCGAAAATAGACGTCAAATAGTTATCCCGAAATCGAGAGTAGCTGAGGTACTGAGGAAGTTACACGACAGTCCATCAGGAGGTCATCTGGGAGTGGAGAAAACCCTTCAGCGAGTCCGTGAAAGGTTTTATTGGATGAACAGCTCCGACGATGTGAAGAACTGGTGTAAGAAGTGTACGAATTGTGCTACGAGTAATGGACCACATCGCAAGAGAAAGGCTCACATGAAACAATACAATGTTGGAAGCCCATTCGAAAGGATTGCATTAGATATCGCAGGACCATTTCCGACGACAGAAAATGGTGGTAAATACATTCTGGTTGTGATGGATTATTTTACCAAATGGGTAGCAGTTTACGCGATTCCGAACCAAGAGGCCACAACTGTCGCGGATGTATTGGTAACAGAATTCATTAGCCGATATGGAGTGCCCTCGGAAGTTCACAGCGATCAGAGAAGGAATTTCGAAAGCCACGTATTCCAGAAAATTTGTGAGAAGCTGGGAATGAAGAAGACCAGGACAACGGCGTTGCATCCACAGTCAGACGGAATGGTCGAAAGAATGAACAGGACCATAGAAAAATACCTGTCCAAAGTAGTTTCCAGCCACCAAAAAGATTGGGACCAGTACCTTTCCCTACTTGCATTGGCGTTTCGATCTGCCATCAATAAGTCCACAGGTGAAACACCTGCGAAAATCCTATTTGGACGCGAAATGAGACTTGCTTGTGACCTGGAATTTGGTTGTCGTCCTGGAGAAGATCTAGCGGGAGAAGACTACGTGATCCAGTTGAGAAAAAGGATGGACGATGTACACGAATTGGTTCGAACAAATCTCCGAGTTGTCAGCGACAGAATGAAAAAACGGTACGACACGCAGGCTACTGAAGGCAGTTTCAAAGAAGGGGACAGAGTATGGTTGCACAACCCAACGAGGAGAAAAGGCTTTTCTCCAAAACTACAAAAATCCTGGAAGGGTCCATACCTATCAAGAAGAAGATCAACGACGTCATCTATCGCATAAGTGAGATTCCCAATGGAAAACCGAAAGTAGTCCACCAAAATCGACTAGCGCCATTCGAAGGAGACCATGACAAAGAAGAAGGAGTGAACCATATCCGGGAAGATCCTGACCCTGCCTTCGAAGAATTCATGGGCGCATATGGAGGTACCGGTAAAGCGAGATTTGGAGTAACTACAGAGCAACGACAATATTTGTTCACGCTACCGGAAGACTATTCACTGGCACACAACATCCCAGCCAATACCAAAAATGCACGAGGTTTAGCATTCGTCTTTCTAAAGAAGTTTGGACAATCAGAAAAACTTCCGAAACAGATTCCAACCCCTGGCAAGACACTGAAACTCAAACACAACTCACGACACATCTTCTATCTCGTAACAAAGGACAAATTTGAGGATCGATCCGCCTACCGGAATGTGTGGGAGGCGCTACGAAGTCTTCGAGACCACGTGCTGGAATCCAACGTGAAGAAACTAGCGATGCCTAAGATAGAGAGCAACCAGTTGGATTGGCGAGTCATTAGGAATATGTATCTTTGAAGATACAGATGTCCACATTTTAATCTGCAGCTATTCCCCACGTAATCAGTATCCGATGAAGACAGTACCCTGTTATTTTCAGACGACCGGAAAGTGTAGGAATGGATCCAGTTGCCGATTTAAACATCCAGTCCCGGCTACAGGAGCTCCAGGAGGAACTTACTATTAAGGAGGGGCCAATGTTACGAACTCACTAATTCCGAAGCCGGTCCTGTCGCAAACGATAAATGAGATCGTTCTTTCGCAGGTAATATCCAGACTGTTCTAGAAATGTACCAGGCCATACAATGGTTTATCGCGAAATTTCTAGAGATTCGAGGGACTAGGTATATATAGCGGGTTTTCGAGTGAATCGAGTAGTTGTTCAGTATACAGTGAATCGGTAAACAGTTTCAGTATACAGTGAGTGAACAGAAGTGAATATAAATAGTGTTGAATATAAATTAGGACAATTATAATACGGAGTGTAGATAAATTAATAGACATTAAGTAGTGTGTATATAAATTAAGATTATTATATTGTGTAAGTGTTTCTTCAATAAATCGATATTAATTAGCCATAGTAAGTGTATAATTTTATCCCACGTTAAAAAATTGTTTAAATAAATAAGAAAAACATTACAATACATTTAAGTGGTCATTAATAATATATTACTTCATTCATTACACGAAAGGAGCAAAAAAAATAAGATCGATATTTTTTTAATGAACAGAAACGAACAGAACAATATAAAAAGTAATGAATAGCATGAAAACAATTTCACCAAAATGAAAATTATATTTTAAACTGATCGAGAAGTATAAATGTCACTGTTGACATTCCGTCCATTCCGAAGAAATTTAAATTATTTTATTCGAAGTTTATTCCAATACGATCGCGCAAGAAATGGTATAAGCATCTCGAACGTTGAGGGTAATACTGGTCTCCAGCAAAATTGGAGGCTCCGCTACGCTCAGCCTCCAAACATTGCTGTCGACCGGTAAACAACCCTTACCGTTCTTGATACTTAATAAACTATAAACTGATCAAGAAGTATAAATGTCACTTTTGACATTTCGAAGAAATTTAAATCATTTTATTCGAAATTCGAATACTTCAATACGATCGCGCAAAAAATGGTATAAGATTTCGAACGTTAAGGGTAATACCAGTCTCCAGTAAAATTGCAACATTGCTGTCGACCGGTAAACAACCCTTACCATTCTTAATACTCAATATACTATTTTTGCTCCTTCCGTGTGATGAATGGAGTAATATATTATTCAATACCACTCAAATGTATAAAGGGCTAGGACGTCGGTTATAGATTTACTTACCGACGTCTGAACGGTAAGGCTATGGTCCGAAAGTAACTATCCGTAACCACGGTTAACCGCTTCGGTTGACAGATAAAATTGAGAAATCTAGTTGTATTCGGGACAAAAACCGGTAAAAGTACGAAACGGAAATATAACATTAAATGGATTCCCCAAAATGACACCGAGACACACTTCTACTCCTTTTTTGTGTCTATGCTTATATGGGCTTAACTCTATCGAGTTATCTACCCAGTACTATTCATTACTTCTGAATAACTAGAAAAAAGCTGCAGTTTCGTGCATCTGCCTCTGAGGCACCACTCCTTTCTTTATCTAAAATGAAATTATATAGTTCTGTTACAGTTTTTGAAAAGGCAACACAAAAGCGAAGCACTACGCACTGAAGGTTCTCTAAGCATGTCCTCTACACTTCGAAAAATAATTTTTTGAATATTTCAGTTGTTCTCAAACTTGGACAATCAATCAATCTGGAATATTCAGCTAACAAAAATAATAAACGATAATAATGCATGTCGCGTGACAGCGATGACAGTCTAAACCAGAAGTAACAGTTCATCAACCATATTTCAGGAAACCGTGTTCCAGAAATAACCAAATTCTCAGCAACCACTATTTTTTGGTTACTTCCGGGACGGTGAACCACAAACCAGTTACTTTCGGACCATGGACTAAGTAAATCACTTACCGACCAACACAGAAACCAGTAAACACAACCTACCGTCCTGACAACCCATGCTGTGAATAAGCGTGCAAAAAATTTTTTTTAAAATATTTGATCTACTTCCTTTCCAGTGCTGCAGCCTGTATATTCAGACCTCTGATACCATTATCATTTGTTCTCAACCTGCTGGAAGCGACCGATAAAATAAACCTGGGAAACAAGCATGGTTAACATTTTTTACCAAACCGAATGATATTTTAGGGAACAAATTCCACGTGATGAGGGGTTGAAACAATTGACATTCACACGAATAAATCAACTTATATATATAAAATGTGTTATTTGATAATTACAGTTTCGTCATTTCAACAGCAATAAAAACGCCCGTTTTTCATGAGTATGTATAGTACGCTATCATATCTCTAATGCTCGCCATGTCGGTTATAATTATCAGGAAATTTGAATCACGTGACCTGATATGGCCCATGAGGGCAAACAATTCAAGCAGCTGGTTAGTTTTGTTTTGTATATTCAATGGTGAAAAGTATTCCAAAATTTCCTTGTCAATTTTGTTAGAAACTCAATATCGTAATCCGTAAAAGATACTGGAACGTCAGCATGGAGACAATGTATGGAGCTTTGTCATGAACAGAATTACCAACTGTGAAAAATGACTTTATTAGAAGTAGCAGATATATCAAGGAATTGGGCCTATGATATAAAAAAAAGGAATAAAGAATTTAATGTAGAATATGCAGTTAAATCAATTTGGAATTCTACTACGAATATTATTCAAGAGAAATATTTCAGTTACCTAGTCCAATATTGAATTATATTCTCATGTCGCCAATGAGTTTCTTCAAAAGTGGTAGTGGGAAGAGAGGATTACAAGCTTACTCAAAGAAAAGGAAAGATGTTCTGTAGCATTGAATAAGAAAGATGTACCAAAAATTGTGGAACATGGACCAATAATATTTTCCCATATGGCGTGTTCCCATTCCGAGGAAAAAGGAAAATCGAGACTTAATATTTTCGAAAACAGAGAAAGTTGGTGAAAAAATTGAGCAAATAGCAAATGGATAACAAAAAATTCGATTAACAATTAATAAAGGTATTTGTCGCGTTAGATTGTGAAAATTACTGTTATAGAAATGGGAACATAACATCTGGAGCTGTATTCTTGACTGAGGGAGTGAAGATTCCCGAGAGAACAGATATTTTGTCTTTGTCACTGCAGTGACAGAGTAGCCAGGCTGAATAAAGACAAACTATGTGTTCTCTCGGAAAGCTCTACTCCCACAGTCAAGAATACAGCCCCTGAACGACTTTTCCAAACTCCAAATCCCTTTTGAAAGAATTCAAATTCTAAAGGTTGGTACAAAAATGTTCCACTGGGTATCTAGCTAATTTCTACTCACAACAAAAACTTTGCTGCTAAAATTGTACTCGACATCAAAAATAATGGAACTACCAATTATTTAAACCGTGCTATATCTCATTCAAAAACCAGGAGGAGTAATTTGAATTCCAGTTAACAATTCTGTAGACCTCTGATTGGTCAGTTAGCCTAGTTTCACACAACACTTTTTTATTGACATCAGCTGATAGTTTCATTTTTAATAGTTCTGATAGATAGTCAATTTCTCATCGCATCCGCTCTTGTTATTTTATTATTTCCGCTCAGTTTCGTTAAAACTGCTCCTTCAAATACTCCAGTAAGCATTTGTATTGAATACTTGTAATTATGGATCCTTCTACTTCGAGTACCAGCTCCTTGCTTAGTCCGGAAAAACAACATGAATGTTGAGATTATAGGTCATTTAGGACCGTCAAAAATCGAATACATTTATATTATATCTACAATTTCTCAAGCAATTGGTAAGATTACTACCTTCATATTAACATGGTATTGAATGCTCATTATTTTCCTCATAGGAGTAGTAGAGTCAACGGTCCATTAACTATTAAAGGAATACCGACGTAGAGGAACAAAATACAGTGCAGCAAATATTAGTGGAATACACGACTTTTGACAAATTGTGATAAGTGAAATTAATAATGCTGTTCGAAAAACAAAAATGAGTTATCTATATTGGATGAAATTTGAAACAAATTGAATTCAACTGTTTAATCCTTTGAATGAATGTACTATTCGTTTATTATATGCATTGTATCTTTAGATATTTGGAAAGGGGCGTAGGTGAATTGCGCACAGTGGTCAAGAAGTTTCCCAAATTTGGGAAGGGTTCGTCAGGTAGTTGCAGCCAGGGGATTAAGTCTCTGTATAGGTAAATTGCGCACAGCGGTCAAATTGTATCCTTAGTCCATGAAAATAAAGGAAAATAAGAAATAGAAGACTAAAAAAAACAAGAAAACCCAGGCCCAAACCCGGTTGATCGAAGTGTAAATGCAAAAACTAATCTGATCTATGTACCTACGCCTCAAATTGTTATCGTAAAGTCATTAGGGGATAATCCTTCGAATCTCTGGTAACTCTTAAAACTCGTGGAATTGGTAGAAAGTTGTATGCCATTTACCTAGACCCTCTTTAGGGCCACTTGTGCGCAATTTACCTATGAAAAAGAAACATTTTGGGTATACTTGGCTACAAACTGACCTCTGTGCGCAATTTACCAACCCCGTTGGAAAGATATCGTCGAAAGTCTATGGAGGTTATAAACTATCGGAGGTTTAAGAAATATATAAAAGAATGGGTATTGTGAAAGTTTAGTGAAAATTATAAAATAATTGAGGAAACTAACTTATTGACTTCCTTCTTATTGCATTCAGTTATGTGTATGTTCTAATCTATACGAAACAGGGCAAAGTTTCACATGTGACAGAATACCCGTCTGTTGAACATCTAAATCTACTGGACAGACCAGAAATCGACTTATGACTGATTTCTCACACCCTTTAGTGACCAATCTGGTAACTTCTAGTGAGTGAAGCTTTTCAAATTACTCCTCCTGGTTATTGAATGGACTATAGTACAGTGTCCCAGTTAGCCAAAGCATTGTGATTGACCAACGGGACACTCATCATTATCTTTTAACACCCAACCAGACCTCCTATAATGGACCCTGAACATCACGAATATTATATCGGTTCCACACAAGCCTCGAATGGGGACGAAATTAGTATTCCACATGTCTGAATGCCACAAAAGAAAATTATGGAATCAGTGAACCAAACCAAACAATTTTTAGCAAGTGTGTGCTTGATAACTGTACATTCGAATAATTCATTTATTTCAATAGATGAAGCTTTTACTTGATGAAGATCCATACTAAACGATTAAATGGAACATTTCAATTTTTTCAAACCCTCATCTCATTTGAACCAAGTTTGTTCGAGAAAGCTACTGTGTTATCGAAACGTGTCACGAGAACATATTGAGCTTAGTTCAAATATAATGAAAATGCAAACAAATTGAATTGTTTTATTTAATCGTTCAATCCATTAGTATCAATGATACGGAAACAGCACTGGGATGCAATCAGTTTTTTTCCATACGGAATCCAGCAGTTAATCGGAAGCCCTCTTCCTTCTCCTACAGAATGTCAAGGTAAGATCTAGCCATAATAAGAAGACGACGCATCGGAAATTTTAAGTTAACGCATGGTTACCCAAAGTGTGTATTGAAGCTCGGTAGGCTGCACCATTTTTATGGTTATAACCATTAGTTAACTTCCAAAAGCTGTTGTACCACTAAATTTTAGACGTTCACCAGCTGGTGATATTCGAATAGTTAAGGCGTTTTGTATCGAACACCTAAACTTGGTTCAATGTTAACTGATGTTTTTACTATGACAGATTGATGTATTCATCATCTATCAATTACATCAGTTCAGACATCAGTTATGATTGAACCAAGCTTGGGTGATACCATCAGACTAATTAGAGAGGGAATCATAAAAAAAACCACCCCCTCACTTCTTAGAAATCAAACAACCTGGGACATGCCACAAGACGGTATGATGAAAAAGTATAACTCTTTAAAGAAATTCGTTACAAAAATGAGCAACAAGAAGGAATGGGATCCAAATACCATTACCAGACTTGGAAAGAATGCCACTCAATGGTACACAGACGGCTCAAAAGCAATAGAAGGAACTGGGATAGGAGTGTTCGGGCCAGGAACCAAACACTCTGAAAGCTTGGGAAAAACCCCAAGTATCTTTCAAGCGGAAATCCACGCCATAAGAAAGTGCGCACAGTTCAATATTGATAAAGAATACAGAAGACAAAGGATTATCATGATGTTGGATAGTCAAGCAGCTATTAAGGCACTGAGCTCTTGTGTTATCAGTTCCAAAATGGTGTGGGAATGCCAAGACAAACTCAATAAACTAGGCGAGAACAACATATTCACCTTACTATGGATTCCAGGACACACTGGAATAGAAGGAAATTAAATAGCAGATGAACTAGCAAAGAGGGGGACTGAAATACCTTTCTGGGGGCCTGAACCCTTTTGCGGAATCAGCCCCAATGTAATATTGGAAGAAATGAGTAAAGCCGAGGAAAAGAGAAAGATCTAGTAGGGCTTATACAACCAAAGACTCTTCTGGGTGACTACAACCCGTTGAGATCAAAAGAATGCATAAGTCAAAGTGGAACTGCGCTAAGAGTTTTAACAGGGATCCTAACGGGACATCGTCGCCTGAATGGGCACCTGAAAAAGCTCAAAATAGTGGAGGAAGAAGAATGCAGATTTTGTGGAAGTTGAAGCCTACAGACATCCTAAAATTCCTCCGGGAAATAGGACTAAAGGAACTACAAGTTTCTGAGACTCTCCTCAAAAACTGAGTAGAAGTAAGTGGGCACAATAGATCTTTTAGGTCTCAGTGAATGTCACCCCAAAAAAACATACATACATACCATCAGATCTCAGAGAGTTAACCCATGGTCAAACACAGAACAATGCACTACTTACGATAACATTTTTTATATCCGATTGCCTGTTCTAATTACACAATCCATATTTGAAATTGATGCATTATAGTTATTTGCTTTTTCCATTAATAAGTGAAAAATCATCCATATGAAGATATATTTATCACATTCAACATTTAGCACGAATTGTCATGAACAAAATGGGGAAATTGGGAGCAAGAGCTGATTTACAAGAACCTACAGACTTCCGAGAGTTGTACGAGCCAGAGAGATTCCCAGAACCAGTAGAAACTCACCCATCATGTATGGAAAGCTCAAATTAATGAACTGACGCGAAATAACTTTATTTGTTCATACTTTATAAAATATTAAAAGTCGAATTATTTCACACAACACTCATTTCGCGAACCAAATACATTCAAGAACACTCTAAAAGACTTATGTATGGAACTAAATAATTTATTATAAATGACATATTTTGTTTTTCCCATTGATGTTAACTGGAATCCATTGGTTATGTCACCCCTGTTTGTCATTCATGTCACAATTGAAGAAGGCTTACTTACCAGATAGTGGTTGAACATAGTTTAACCACTGATCCTGTGACCAGTGGGTTAACCTACAGAGCTATAACACACCTTTAGCAGCCGACCCTATTGTCAAAGCTCACAATAAAACGCATTCCAACTGAATGTCGCCAATAGTATCACCTCTCATCATGTCCACGATATAATAAATAATCCAGCTTACTGATATTCCTTAAAAATCTGTGGCGTGATGGTTGAGTTCAACCAGCCATTCTTATATAATAATATGATGTTATTGCACTATTATATGTAAATGTTATCGTTTTGTGCGAGATAATACATCGTTTATAAGAAAGCTAGAGCTTTTCTTTCAAGTATAATTTTTTTGTAGGTTTTTCCATTAGTTATTTTGCCCGGAAAACTGACATTTGACAAAATCGTGGAACCAAAAGTGGAATTATTGATTTTTAGAAATATTTCATGACAAAAAAAATTATCCAATGATAAAGAAGCTTTTGCGTTCTAACTTTCAACTGAAAACTATCATAACACTAGTGGAATATTTTGTTCATATACAATGTTTGGATCGCATAGGGACAGGACAAAAAGGCTGCTTGGTCAAGACTGATCATTAAAAATTCACAGTTCATAAACTGAATTATTAATCGAATGTTTATTTCAATACTCATTATCCTCATTATCTCCGAATAACCATTATTCAGCATTTTTATTCCACATTTAACAAAATTGTGAATCGTATCAGGGTTTGTTTATTCATCCATTATTAGCTCGTGTTTGGAAAACTAATCCTAGATCTGTTGCCGAGTTTTGTATTGTTAGCGACGGTATGTGAATAAAGTAAACAGCATGCATGGAAAACTTCATACATTGTTTGTGTGATGATAAATCTCATTTTAACTATTTTGATATAATTGTTGGGAGTGTAGTGTTATCTGACAACGTGCTATGGTATATTTCGGGCATTACCAGGATATTCTTGGTCATGGTGAGTATTTTTGTATCGGTTTGTTAGGCTCTTACTAACGTGATGGCTGGTATAATTCCACTGTTGAGAACCGTTTGAGGAAGACTTTTCTTGAGACTTGGATATAAACATATGGGTAAATGATATTTTTATGTCCTGTGCTGAAACAACCATATAATTGTCAAGAGGAACGTGATAGAGCGTTTTTTTATCATTTTTTGGTGAAAAGAACTACAATTTTATATGTATGTATTTCAGTTTCGCCGTAGTTGTTCAACTACGATCTGCATGTTGAAAACAGCGAAAATAAACGACATTGACCTAGTCTAGTTACCTCAAGATACTACCCAAAATGCCTGCTATTTTTTTCGATGCACATATCGTCTAACCTCTGCGTGGTAGAAAAGACAGCACATTTATAGCAGTTTTGTGATAGTTAAATGAGATAGGCTCTGTTTGCAGTGGTAGTAGGTTTATTTTCGCTTCAACTTTTGGGTTAGTAGTTTCTTCAATTCCATTCAATTCATATTAAATGTCTTCATCTGTCTGGTTGTTGGACTGTTATTCCTGGCTCCAAAATCTCCTCAAAATATTCTTCCCATCTCTCCAGAGAACCTTTTTTTGTCCAGCTATTATTATTATTCCATCTTTCGGTTTTATATGTTCAACGCTACATTGTTTGCCTTTTTCCAATTATTTTGAGAACTCTTCAAAACAATATTTGATTACTGTCTTCTTCCAATTTTCCACCGAATTCTGTCCAAGATTATTCTTTCGCTTGTTTCACCATATTTTTCACTTTCTCGCGTTGCCATTTATATTCTCCATAATTTGATGTATTGTGTATTTCATTTCCTAAATAGTATTTTCATTTCCATTTTTCCGATTGAACACATGAGTAATAAATTACGTAAT
>CAJUYH010006860.1:0-18975 GCA_910591685.1 Galerucella tenella
CATACTATGAAGAGTTGAATTTCCTGACAAACTATACAATTTATTAATGAAATAATAAGTCACCTCCAGCTGTTCACTCATTTTCAGTAGTAATACCACTAGGGTCTTGATAATACCGAGATAATTTTGTCATAGAGAATGCTGAAAGCGTGTTGCTTGATAATATTATATTATCTTTGAGCAACACGCTTGAAGGATTCTTTACGACGAAATTTTGAGTATTTATCAAGACCCGAGGAGTATTCGATAAGATAATTTTTTACTTTGTAGATATTAAAAAATTGATTGTCAATCTGACGTTTAATAATTTATTAGTTATAATCAAACAAATATTATTCATTTTTATTCAAAACTACAGTTGTGAGAAGTACAATTGGTAAATTAATTGAATCGTTAGATGCAATACCAAATATTCGCGACATTTTCAATTTGGAATAAAATTA
This sequence comes from Galerucella tenella, assembly GCA_910591685.1. Taxonomy (NCBI): domain Eukaryota; kingdom Metazoa; phylum Arthropoda; class Insecta; order Coleoptera; family Chrysomelidae; genus Galerucella; species Galerucella tenella. Next base: position 444 of record CAJUYH010006860.1, read on the forward strand.
TGAAATTTGGTACATTCTTCATTTTTTTATGATTTTCAGTTTTTGTTAATAAATCTTATCTTTATCCGATTTCGACATTTGATGTGTACACCGTAGTGTACACTGGGACTTGACGGAATCATAGCCCCCAAAGCAAAAAATATTAATATTTATTATTTCTTGAAATGTTAACAAAAAAAAATTCTTCAGAAACTTATTGGGGGTTTACAAGTTCAATGGAAGGTTTGGCCATTTCAACGACCACATCCGCTTGCTCCTGCACAGAAACTTGAGGAACATCTGCAAATACCTCATCCTGCTCAGGTTCTAAATCAGGAATTTCGGGCTCATCCATTCCAAACTGCGCACCCAATAATTTAAATACATCTTATTAGCTAACGTGCAATTTGACAATCATCAATTTCAAATGAACCTTCTGGTATATGAGAATCAATCTCCCATATCCGTCATCTTCGCTCAAAATATCAAGGACTGAGTCATTATTTTCCAAATAGTAAACAAGCTCTTCGTATGAAAGCAGTCTTTCACTCATCTTGAAAAAAAAAATGCTGAGAGAGTACCCTTTTTATAAGCTCAAAAAATAAGTTAGGTATATTCACTTATTTCACCAAGAACCAATGTACGCAATAGTGTACGTATCTATATTTGACGAAAAATCCGAAAAAAAATCACCAAAGCACTAATTAATATTTTGGACTGTTAGTTTGGAGTGTCGTTTATAACCAAAAAAATGTACAACTCTGATACTCGGAGCTAACACAAACAAAAAAATACTAAACACATCACTTCTTGTCGATTCCGCTAGAAACAAGATCGCTGTAAAAATGAAGTATTCAATTTCCATTTCTGTACCACACGTATTATAACGTTATTACGATATACACTCAAGTGTATGCTGGGACGCAATGGTCATAATCGATCGAAAGGGTTAATCCAGTTGTCAGTTTGACGTTTAAATAATTTTTAATAAAAAATAAACACCAAACTGAAAACACCATATGTAGGGTATTATCGCTGTAATACAGCGGTGATTGGATGAAATTTGACACATGACTTGAAATTAAGTAATTTGATTGGTTACTATATTCAGTAAAAAATTATCAGTAGTTGTAGGCAATAGACCTCCGCCTACGGCGTCTGTCTGTTTCCAAGCAACAAGCTATTCGAAATCTGTCATAAGATTTTTTTGAACGATTATCAATGTCCGAGGGTTATTCGGATAGAAAATTTGTTGTTACAGTATTACAACCAAATCGTGACATTTCGAAATATTAAATATTCGAAACTTCAAAATCAAAATAAATCAATATGTGTCCATAGCAACGTGAAAATTGCCCATTTTTTTTCCATTTTGGGAGCCGTTCAGATTCCGGGAGCACTGCAGCCTATTGGCTTATTGTACTCTGCTCCCATATTTAGTCCACCCATCCAGTTATCCCCGTACCTTCGAGTAGACGGTATAGGTCCATTGGATGTGTGCCATATACTTCAGGTGGCACATTGGCCTCTCCGAAGATTGCCCGTCTCCTCGAGTGCAGTGCCTCACAGTCAGACAAGATATGGGTCACGGTCTCGTTCTCCATGCCACATAGTCTGCAGCTGAGGTCCCCGTTATATAACCCTATTTTATGCAGGTGATCTTTTAACGGGGTATGACCCGTTAGATAACCTGCAATAATTCTTAGCTTATTCCTGCTGATATTCAGTAGTTCTTTGGCCCGCTTTGCACATGTGTCACCTATGAAGGTTTTGCTGTGTACCTGTTTCGGAGTGTTCCTCCAATGAAGTCTATGTTGGCTTTGTACCCATTTTTTTATTTGCGCTCGGACTACCTTTTTTGTGGTCCCAAGAGCTGGTTCTGGTCCAACATATGCTGTTGCTGAACCTCTTTTTGCGAGTTCATCAGCTTGTTCATTTCCAGAAATACCATTATGTCCCGGCACCCACACCAATCTTACTTTAATGTGGTCTGCTAGTTCATTTAGTTCTTTCTGACATTCTTCTACTAGTCTGGATGTTACCTTGCGGCTATTTAAAGCCGCAAGGGCTGCCTGGCTATCAGTTAGTATGTTTATCCTATGAGTGTCAGTCCTATATTTGTTAATTCTGACACATTCTAGGATGGCATGAATTGCCCATGGTCTGTTATTAGTGTAATGTTGACATGATTGGCTGAGATTGTTGATATGATATAAAATGATGAAATTGGTTTTTGGAATTGTCAAAAAATTTCCACTGAAATACAAACTAAAATATCTCCAAACAAAGATATTTATAATATGTTTCCAACATATGTCATAAATGACAGCTAATGCATCATCAATCGGTAGCGTGTAGCGTATTTTAATTCTGATTGAAAAAATGGTGACTGATACCACATCGCTCAATCTGATCAGTTAACAAAACACGCGTTCAGCGGGAAATTGATGATCGCTTCGGTAGCGCTACGTTGTGATGAACGCGACCATATTGACGGTGCCACCAAGTGTTTCAGTCGAACAGGAATTCAGGATCGGACAGTGAAGCCAACTGGACGGAGGTACGTTCTTGAAGCGGCTACAAAATACACTCTTATTGTTCGAATACAAAATTTACAAAATTTATCATAAAAATAGCCAATAAAAATAACGAATTGATCATAGTTACAGCGTATATTATTATATATTATAAACGATTATACGCTTGTTAGAGAAGCGACGCAATAGAGGAGTTCAGTCTAAGGTCAGTGTAGCCAACAAAAAGTGGTTTTTCTGAAAATAATGACAGAAAAGGTCTACTCTTCAAAACAGGATTTTTGCATGTTTTTTATCATTGCGAACATCTATATTGCTGTATTAAAATTATGACTACACCCCCGAAGCGTATATCTTGAAATTTAAAATGACTTTTTAGCTGAATACTCAACATATCGGTGGCCAATAATTCTAGGAACTCTTGGCATGTCACCATTTCATTTCTGTTATCTGTCACTAGTTATGTCAGATGTCAGTGGAAAAAGTAATTAGAAGAATATCGATACAACTGACTAGGAATGATACAAAAATCTAATCGAAAATGGACATACACAATTAAACGAATATTAACAAAAATAAATATAACTGACATTTGACATAACCAGTGACAAAATAACAGAAGTGGAATGGTGACTTGCCAAGAGTTCCTAGAATTATTGGCCACCGATATGTTGAGTATTCAGCTGAAAAGTCATTTTAAATTTCAAGATGTACGCTTCGGGGGTGTAGTCCTAATTTTAATAAAGCAATATAGATGTTCGCAATGATAAAAAACATGCAAAAATCTTATGTTTTGAAGGGTATACCTCAACTGTCATTCTTGTCAGAAAAAACCACTTTTGTTGGCCACACTGACCTTAGACTGAACTCCTCTAGGCAATCCAGTGACCTGTCAAATAAAATTCAATATGGCGACACAGGGCAAAAAAATGTGATTTAATACATTGTAGACCGTGGATTTTGGTATACATAAGTGTTTATTTAGGAGAAAGGTGCTTTTATTTTGCTTTGGTGTCTCTATACTAATAATATACAATAAAAAGCTCAGTTTTATAAAACTTTTGAGCTGAGTATATCAATTTAGGACCAACTTTTGGTTGTGTACCTATATAAGAACATTATTTTTTTGTTAGTGGTTCTTAGACTATCAAGAATTATTATTTAATATTTACGGCTAAGTACTCACTGACTAAAACATATACAATATTATAATGAAAGTGGAACTTTTATGAAATTGCTGGCATTAAAATTTCACTTGCTTGAATTGGAAGTTATCACCTGCAGTATTTAACTTTTATGCTTACGGATTTCAGGACTGAAACACCTACTTCAAAATGCCAACAACTTGTATTGTAGTCGGTTGTGGGAGCCGTTCAAACCGAGACCAAGTAAGCTTTTTTAAGGTCCCAGCTGTTTTAAAGAACACATTTTTGGTGCACAAGAATGAATTAAGTAAGAAGCGTAGAGAAATGTGGTTAGCAGCAATCAATCGAGATGATTTAACAGAATCAAAAATCAAATAATATGAGGCTGTATGTAGCAGGCATTTTGTTCAGTTTTGTTCAATAACAATTGATAACAATATTTATAAAAACTGAGAAAAGTGATATAAAAAATACTAATCAAATGAACAATATACTAATCACTAATAAAATATGGGTACTAAATTGGAGCAAAATATACTAATAAATTCGACTAAAAAGTATTAAGCTCTGTTTATGACTGAATAGTCAATACAAAACTAACCTATCTCTGTAAATTGTTTGCCCTACACGGCCATATTAGGTTACGTGAATTACCTCACGCCTTCACTGGTGTAATCTAAGAAATGTGCTGACTGCAACTACAGCATATTATATTTCCTTATCTATGAACACTTGTTTTCAGTTATTAACAATCTCGTCAGATTCTTTTTGTTTCTCATACAGTTAAGATCATAATTTAATGAAATCATTTTTGTAGAAATTAATAAATTGTAAAAATAAATCTTTTTAAAAACGACTTCGGCATTCTCGATAAGTTATTTGGCGCAGTCAGTAGGATATTCAGGAATCCGCGTATCGTACGTGCATTTTTCGTTTTCAAACGATTGACTGAATACCGAACTTACAATACAGGGTGTGTCATTGTGTGGAAGTGTTGTGTTGGAGGCTCCTCAAAAATCAGGAAACCAAATCTATCGCAGAACCAGCGCAGCCCAAAACCAGTAGACTACCGGAATTTGGGATAAAAATCGCCCGAATTCGCAAAGAAGACCTACTTAGAAAAGACAGAATCGCAGATCTAGTAGTCATCTTTATAGGAACATAAGTGAGATGCTAATAGTCGTTTTGTTTTATATGTAAGTACTCTTTGAATTGAACCAATTTATTTTATTTTATGGAAGAAATTACAAACGAACTTGAAAACTTAGCTTTAACAAACGAAACCAATAATTTAAATTTAGAAATGAATCAATTTAAACCAGAATATTTAAAGTGCATCCCAGAATTTGATGGGAATCCTAACGAATTGAATAGGTATCTATCTACGAGCGAATCACTTATTGCTAATTTTTACGATGTCAGAAATCCGAACAATTTTCAAAATACCTTTATCCTAAATTCTATAATTTCGAAACTACAGGGTAATGCAAAATTAGTGGTTAATATTCAGAATGTTTCTACTTGGGAAGACTTAAAACAAATTTTAACTCGGAGTTTTGCTGATCAGAGGGATGAAGCTTGTCTTAACAGAGACTTAGTCATGCTAAGACAGGGTCAGAATGAAAAACCCCAGCAATTTTTTGATAGGTGCTTAAATTTATTGAATCTCTTATGTAACTATGTAGATTTACACGAAACAACAAACGAGGGTAGACTTTTAAAACGCGAGCTATACCAAAAATTGTCCTTGAAAACATTTTTATCTGGTCTGAAGGAACCACTAGGAACAACTATACATTGTATGAAACCTTCGACTTTAAATGAAGCATTGCAATATCTTACTAGAGAAGATAATATTCACTACTTCCAAAATTTTTCGAACAAAAATTCTGCCCCACCCCAAATTCCACTAAACAACCATAGAAGCCAACAGCCAATTTTTCATCAGAGATTTAATGGTGGGTCAAATTTGCCATTCAATTATCAAACACAAAATAATCAATTCAGACGAAATTCGTTTCCCTCACAGCCCATCCATATACAACCAAGGCAAAATTTCCAGCCCACAAGATACCCAACTAATGCTCAAGTCTTTAGGAACCCCAATAATAGAAACGTCTTCAAACCAAATCCGAACCAAGTATTAGCAAATCCTACACCTATGAGTGTGTCTACTCAAAATACCTCAAAACCAATACCCGGTCCATCGACTTTCCATCGAAATCAAAATTTTACCAATTCACCTAATTCTAATAGAAATATTAATTTCGGTAATCAACCAAAATATATCTCAGAAGAACTATTTAATACCGAGTTTGATGAAGACCAATATTATGAACAAACTTATCAAAACTATGATAGACCTTCTAATCAAAATAATCGATATGAAGACAATATTATTCAAAACTCTAACAATTATCAAAACAACGAAATTGATATTAATACACCAACTAATAATCAAAATTTTCAAGAAAAGCCTCTTTTGACCAGAGACAGATAACGCCAATCATTTCTATCAACACATCAAATTCGAGTGAACTCTCTTATATAATTTTTCCAGAATACAATATTAAAATTCTTATAGATTCTGGAGCAACAAAATCATTTATCGATCCAAATATCGCTTATAAATTTTTTCCTAATTCAATAAAATTTGAACCATTTATAGTATCGACAGTGTTTCAAAAATCTTCACACAAACACAGTGTAGCTATACCTACTTCAAAAATATTTAATTTACCAGAAACTAAATTAATGAAATTTTACTTATTCAAATTTCACAATACATTTGACGGTCTTATTGGTATCGATAATTTGAAATTTCTAGAAGCCAATTTAGATTTTCAAAAAGGATATTTAGTAACACCTTATTGTAAATTGAAATTATTATTCCACCCCACATCAAAAGAGCTTAATCTTATAACAATTGGCCCGAGATGCCAACAAGTAATTAAAGTAAAAACTTCTATACAGAGTGGAGAAATTATTATACCCCACCAAAAGATTCATAACTGCGAAATCCCCGAAAGTCTAACAATTGCTAAAGATCACGAAGCTTTTACTACTATTTTAAACAGCACTACACAGCCAGTTACTTTAGATTTTTCTCGACCATTATCAGTCGAACATTTTGAGAGACAAGAAATTCAGAATTTTGATTTCAACAATATTGAAACCGATTGTAGAAATTACTTAAACCTAGATGCAATTAGAACAGATCACTTGAATCAAGAAGAAAAATCATCAATTTTAAATCTTTGTAAGGAATTTTCTGATATCTTTTACCATGAAAATACATCTTTGACTTTTAATAATAAAATAAAACACCAAATTAAGACAACAAACGATATACCTGTTTATTCTAGACCATACCGTTATCCATTTATTTATAAAAACGAAGTTCAAAATCAAATCAAAAAAATTTTAGATTCTAATATTATTCGACCAAGTAATTCACCGTGGTCATCGCCAATATGGGTGGTTACCAAAAAACTAGATGCATCAGGACAACAAAAATGGCGCGTGGTAATTGATTACCGGCAGCTAAACACGAAAACTATCGATGATAGATATCCGTTACCCAACATAACTGATCTATTAGATAAGTTGGGCAAGTGTCAATATTTCTCAACCATTGATTTGGCCAGTGGTTTTCACCAAATCCAAATGGAAGAGAAAGACATAGAAAAAACTGCTTTCACGACAGAACAAGGACATTGGGAGTTTTTACGTATGCCATTCGGCTTGAAAGGAGCTCCAGCTACTTTTCAACGCGTAATGGATAATATCCTTCGCGGTATACAGAGCGAACAATGTCTTGTATATCTTGACGATATTATCGTTTTTTCCACTTCATTACAAGAACATCTTGAACGACTTAAAAATGTTTTTCAAAGACTAAGAGAGTCAAACTTTAAAGTACAGCTCGATAAATCCGAGTTTTTAAAGAAAGAAGTAGCTTACTTGGGTCACATAGTGACACCAGATGGCGTGAAACCGAACCCGGACAAAGTAAAAGTAATAAAAAAATATCCAATACCAACCACAACAAAACAAATTAAGGGTTTTTTAGGCTTGTTAGGTTACTATACTACAGGCGATTTATTCCAAACTTTGCCAGAATTACTAAGCCCTTAACAAAGTGCTTGAAAAAGGGTGCAAAAATTATACATGATGAAGAATTCATAACTTGTTTCGAAACATGCAAAAATTTACTAATAAATGACCCGATCTTGCAATATCCAGATTTTAATAAAACATTCAATTTAACTACAGACGCAAGTAATGTTGCTGTAGGTGCAATATTGTCCCAGGGGCCGATTGGTAAAGACTTGCCAATAGCATATGCGTCAAGGACCCTAAATGAATCCGAACGAAATTATTCGGTTATTGAAAAGGAACTACTAGCCATAGTTTGGGCTACGAAATATTTTAGACCCTACCTATACGGTCGAAAATTCAATATCGTGAGAGACCATAAACCTCTTAAATGGCTTTTCTCACTTAAAGACGAAAACAGCAAATTTACACGATGGAAATTAAAATTATCTGAATATAACTATGACATTGTGTATAAACGTGGAACCTTAAATTCTAACGTTGATTCACTTTCAAGAATAGAAGTCCACACTAAGGAAACAGATACATTTTGGCAACAAGTAGACGAAATAATAAACGACAATGACAAAAATAACAGATCACAAACAAATCCCTACCATGATCCAGTTACAACTAACCTCTCACAAGAACCTCTAATAGACCTTTATACCGAAAATATCCCTATCCCAGAGAGCCCACTCGAAGCAGACCATATAAATGAGGACGAAGACGAAGATAACACATCTTTACTAGTGCATCCTGACCTATACATTCCAATAGACCCAATAACAATACACAAAAACCGAACCGACAATTCCGAAAATCAAATTGACACCGATGACGAGACTATTCACTCCAACGCTGAACATAACCCAACTTTCGAAATCCCTACCACTACTACAGCATTGAACTATTGTCAAAATCAAATCATAATTAGTTCAGTTCTACACTCGCCCAGTAATCCCAATACTAAAATTTTATTCGGAAATAAAAAACGAATAAGTTTTCAGCTTTCAGAAAATAATTTTGAAAAAAACGTTATCGATTTCATGAAAAATTACATTAACCCGGACACGCAATATTGTCTATACTTCGAAAACCCAGATCTTTATGAACCATTTTTAGTAGTATTACAAAAGTATTTTAAATATTCATCCCTAAAACTAAGAAGATGCACCAAAAAATTAATCGATATTACTGATAAAGACGATGCTAAAGAAATAATTCAGAATTACCACGAATCCAAAAGTAATCATAGAGGTATAGACGAAACCTACCAACGCATTAAAGAAAAATATTACTGGCCGTTCATGAAAAATTCTATACAAACATATATTAATGATTGCGAGATATGCCAACAAAGTAAATACGAACGACATCCTGTTACTATAAAAATGAATACCACACCAACCGCTAATAAACCTTTTCAGATAATACATATGGATACATTCACTTTAGAACGCGGTAAATTCTTAACAATAGTAGATAGTTTCTCAAAATATGCACAAGCATACCATCTATCATCCCTCTCTAGTACAGAAATCGTAAATAATCTAATAAACTTTTTCTCCCACCACGGAGTTCCTGAACAAATTCTAGTTGATAATGGTACCGAATTCAAAAACTCTGTCATTTCAGAACTTTTAGCTTTACATAAAATTAAAATTCATTTCTGCTGTCCCAATCACCCCCAATCACAAGGAGTAGTTGAGCGATTCCATTCAACAATCTTGGAACATGTTCGCCTACTTAATACCAGAGGTTTTCTTAAAACACCTATCACTATGAAAATGAACTATGCCATTCTTGCATACAATTATTCGATACACTCTACAACAAATATGAAACCCATAGATATAATCAATGGGCATATAAATACTAATGATCCCTTTAATTTAGAAATTGATAAAATTCTTATGAACGATTACATAGAGAGCCATAGAGAACGTACTAAATTGCTTTATAAAAAAATAAATGAAAATCTTATCAAGGAAAAAGAAAAACGTACAGATCGAGTGAATAAAAATCGAGACGATCCATGTATTTTTACGCAAAATCAGAAAGTTTACGTTAAAAACCCCAAACGACAAAAACATGCCAATAAATTTAACAAACCTACAGTAATTCAGGAAGTTAAGGCTAAAGATAAAACGGTTTCAACAGAATCACAAGAAAAAGTGCATATGGACAATTTAAGACGTCCCCGTAACAGTACGTTTACTTTTAACGACTAACTCAAATTTATCTTTTCAGTTTACCTGGAGTCTTCAGCTCACTGGAAAAAGTAAAAATAAAGGACTTAGAAAATAACCCAGGATTAATTCCTGTTAAATTAGGAAAAACTAAAATTAAAGATTATGATTACAAATTAATTCATTATTATGACCTTCAACCGATAATTACAGAACTAAATCAATTAGAAATCCAAACCCATTATTTAGAAACTTACAAAAACAAAATTGAAAAATATTCGGTAGTAGAAGGTAACACTAATTGGGCAAACCATCCTTTGGGATATTACCCTATGAAAGGGGAAGAAGATAACACAAATTATTTCAAAATATTGAAGTTTCTTGAACAAAAAGTAACAGATAAATTAAATGATTTATTTCCTCATCCCGATAGAATTAAACGCGGACTAATAAACGGATTAGGTTCAATTTTCAAAACTATATCTGGAAATTTAGACGCTAATGATGGCGAACATTATGATAAGCTAATCACAGAACTTCAAAATAATCAGAAAAATTTAGCTTCAAGTATCAGAAACCAAAACTCACTATCAATTCGATTAATTGAAAAATTTAACAACACTGTTAATACTATAATACATAATGAAAAATTACTAAATTCAAAAATCACTAAAATTTCAAATATGGTCAACAGTCAGGTACTCCATGAAAATTCAATATTTATAAAAGATACTATCAATCATATTATTGGAATTTACAATATAATTTATTCTTTAATACAGGATATAGAAAATTCCATTGCATTTTCAAGATTGGGAAAAATGCATCCCAGCATAATGAGAACTAACGATTTCTTTAAAGAACTCCAAATTATACAAGATAATATCGGTCCTCACAAACTTCCGTTAGATATAAATTTAAATAACGTTCTACTGATAGAAAAACTCGTTAAGATAGAAAGCTATTCAAACAACAACAGGATTATATATATTTTGCACGTCCCTATAACATTTCCATTTGAATTAGATTTTTATCACTTATATTCCGTACCGATCTTTCATAACAATCAATTCAAAGCAATTATTCCAAAAAATAAATTTTTGGCTTTTGACAAACTGTACTTTGCATATACAAATGACTATTGTAGTAAAATCTCAACAAAATTGTTTCTCTGTGACGAAATTGATCTTCAAGAAATGAAATTTGGAAATTCCTGTGAAATAGAACTCTTGAATTTAAAAAACACTTCCATATGCCAACAAACACCTACTCCTGTAAACCGGCCCATTATCATGAAGCTAGACAATGCCAACCAATGGATAGCCGTACTGCCAAAAGAAATAACCACCTCAATTCACTGCCAAACTCAAGAAGAGATTGTTACTCTCCAAGGGAGCTATCTATTTGAAATTCCAATCAACTGTCAAGTAAAAATGCCATTCCGTATTATCGAAAACCAAGAGCACCAGACAAGTTCAGGTCAACCAGTTTTGTTTCCCAAATTAAAATTATACGAAGCCGAAGCCCACAAAATTTCAAGTTTCAGTATTGAAGACGAGTTGCAAGATCTGAAGATGAAACTGTTAGAAAACCAGCCAGATCTGTCATTTTCGAGAATTTCCAATACTCCAAGCATCTGGACTATTGTTATTTATGTATTTTTCAGCATTCTTCTAATCTACCTTGCATACAGGTTCATCGTTCCAAGGTGCTGTACCAAAAAGAAACCTCAAGAAGACCACTCAACCCTAGAACCATCAGCTGTTCAAATCCCTCGTTAGCCCTGCGGATTTGAATCTTCGAGGGGAGGAATTACCTCACGCCTTCACTGGTGTAATCTAAGAAATGTGCTGACTGCAACTACAGCATATTATATTTCCTTATCTATGAACACTTGTTTTCAGTTATTAACAATCTCGTCAGATTCTTTTTGTTTCTCATACAGTTAAGATCATAATTTAATGAAATCATTTTTGTAGAAATTAATAAATTGTAAAAATAAATCTTTTTAAAAACGACTTCGGCATTCTCGATAAGTTATTTCGTGATCTGAATTGCCTAATTTGATCTTTGACACATATGAAAACACTGAAAACTGTGCTGCGCTGTGAAGCCGTCTTCGGCATTCTGTTGAGAACGAAAACATAAGTTTCTTAAGGAGACTTCAAACAAACACTTGGAAGGTATTCTCAAAGACTGGGCTTTTGATATAAAGCGAGCTATAAACAATTTGGCAGTATTTCCGCGACACGCGACACGTCTAGGCACAGTATTAGGATTGATATCAAGAAGGTAAAAATAACCAATCATTTGACAAAAGCTGGAGCCAACTTACAAGAAGTTATTCAAATCACTGATCATTCTTCCACCGAGTCTCTCAAATCATACCTAAATCTCAGCAAATTATGACTATTCACTTAACAATTGAAGTTCAACAAATTTGTCAATAAGAACTGTGACATTTTTAAGTCAAGAAAATTTACAGGAAGGATCCAATTTATACAGGAGATGCCAGATCAGTTAGTTAAACTTCAAGGAGACTACCATTTTTTGAACAAAAAGATGTAAAAAAATATGATACAAGATATAATCGTCTCTGTTTTTCATACCATAGACTCTTCCGAGTCGCAGTGGGGATTCCTGGTGCTGATCAGTAGATCAGTGGTCCTGGGATTAAAACAGGATACACGAAAAGATAGCCATCCACTGCTAAGAAAATACGATATACTGAATACTCTATCAGGTACAAAATTGTTTTCCACAAGAGTAGTCTGATAATCGAGACAAAACAGCTTTTTCTACTGGCAGCGATATCTACCAGTTCCAGGTCCTCCCATTCGGCCTCTTTAATGCTCCGACCATGTTTGAGTTACTGATGGAAATGGTTGTAAGAGAATTAACCTGTAAAACCTGCTACCTAGTATATCTTGATGATATAATGGTCATGTCGAAGACTTTTGTTGAACATCTGAACAATTTAAATGAAGTATTTGACAGGAATGCCAATTTCAATCTGAATTATAACAAATGTCCAGTGATCCAAACGAAGTCCTATTATCTGGATCATTTCGTTTCCGCAGACGGAATTAAAACCGATGCGGAGAAAATATCTGAAAACAACATTAGACTTGACTGGCCGCCGGATTGTCAAAACGCTTTCGAAGAGTTGGAAAAACGACTATCCTCAGCACCTACTTAGCCTAGCGACGTGAAAAGGGAACATTTTGGACCGGTAGCACATGACACATGTAGCCTTCATGATTTTAAACGGAAGCCGTTTTCACCCAGTTTTATTATACAAGACCACGACTTGATAATCGACGTTACAGGGGAGATGCTCAAGTGAGGGCGCTTTCCTGCAGGGACAGCCGGTACCTTGCCTTTATTCAAAGCGGAGCTCTTGGCGCCGGCCGCAGGAAGTGCCTTTGCTGTTGGAGGTGGAGTGGGGGAAGAGGGGGGTGCACTTGTAGCTGCTGCCATCCCTGATTCCTTCGCTCTCTTCCTCCTTTTGGCTTCGGTGCCGCAAATGCGCTTTCGTCTACGCCTTTGTGTTGTATCACGAGGTGATCTTCCATGGCCAGCCTCATTCTGTGCAGTATTTTGGGGTGGACATTTCTGTTGATTCCCAGCTACTGCTTTTGATTGAGGTGAGCACTTCTGTCTAGCCTCGGGATTTGTTTTTGTTTTTCGTGTTTTTATCATGTGTGTTCGCACGAGTAGCAAGGGAAGGGTTGGTCACCTCTGGCAGAGCCCCGCATTACCAGAGGAAGGCTAATTACAATGGGGTTCCGCCCGGTTTTCCAAGGTGATCGTTCGTGACCGCATATCACCCTGCGGCCATTCAGCTGTCGGCACGATTCCTTACACCTCAGCTTGGGTAGGCTGGTCCGCGGTGGCATGTTTCGCAAAGGCTTTTGGGGAGGTTTAGCTCCCCTCACCCTACTTATTTCTGCCACTGACCAAGGGACCGGCGACTCAGTCCCTTGGCCGTTCCCCTATCCGCCACCTGGGGACGCGCCCGATAGATAGCCCAATCCACGGGAGCATTACGGGTTGCGTGAATCTCTCATGGTTCGGACCTAGATTAGACCTAAGCTGGTGAGAGGCTAAGAAGCATGCGTGTTGGATATCGGCCAGTCTAATAAACAGTTTTTAAATTTTTATCACTTTGTTTTGCATCACAGTTTGGTCTACTTTCATTGGTTCTCAGCTTTTTTACTTTTTGTAAGTTGTATTGTTTCATATTATAGTTCGCAGTTGTTGATATTTTCATTTTCAGTTTATTTTTTTGCTAATTTTTATATTTATTACATTGATGAACAATATCCAACGGATGAGCAAAAACTCGTTTTGGTTGGATTTATGATTGGACATCCTGAATTAATTAGCGGAGTATTTTCGGAAGGGTTTACCATGCAGGTTGCCAGAAAATTGTGGCAAGAACTGGTGATTAAGATTGGTGGTTGGAGGAGCTAAAAATACTGGTTGGAGCGGTGGGAGGTTTACACATCGATAAAAAAAACCTCGTGTGCTATTTCCATATTTTAATAGGTATAGTCTAGACCTGGCAAGATTTGAAAAAATTAAGAAGCCAAAGAAGGGTGAAACAGTAAAGTAATGAGATATACTGGTGGCGGGCCAGCCAATCTGGAGCCTCTCATTTTGTAGGAACAGCAAATCTTTAATACTAAATGAAAGTGTTGGTTTGTTTAGCGACATTGTCACTTGGGCAGATGCATTATCCATTTTATTCTTATACATCAATTACTTCAAAAAATATACAAAAACAAAGCTTGCAAGCTTGAATCATGATATGTATAACTGTTAAATTTTTACTAAATAATTGGGAACCATTGAATGTTTTCAATTTGCGTAGAAGTCTGACAACAATGCAGATCTCACTATTTCTTTTTAAAAATACGACAAATATAAAACTCTCATGTATTAGGCAATCCTGCGATACACTAATCTCGTGGTGAGATTCTCACTAGTTCCTTAAGAAGTCGGGCCCTGTACAACACGTGGCTCTTGATAATTATTTGGATGGTGTTCAATTGTTTTTGATTTAGTGCTTTTATGACGTTCTTTCAATTGGTTAGATATCTTGAAAGCTATATCCGACTGTTTATAATAAAAAGGATAATTGAATCGATACAATATAACCAAACATTTGTTTATGTCTTGAGTGTTAACTTGTCGGTGGACAATTTAGAAAAGTGCACATTGCAGAATCTCAATAGGTTTTTTCAAGCATAAGCTGAAAAACGCGTACGCATTAGCGTTTTCATGTAGTGCACTACAGTGCATATCAAATTGTGTGTTCAAGCAAAAAATAAAACTTGGTTGTGGTCCACGGAAGCGTATCGTAGTTGTGGAAGGTTTGCTGAAAATCAAACCAGTCGACAGAGTATTCACGGGATTCCAAATTTAGACAGCGGAAATTTGCTGTCAACTTATGAACGTCAACAAAATTCCATGACAACCTGAGTAAAGAGGCACCCACATTACGAGGCTATTGCAACGCAACGTTCAAGCTCGTATATTTTTGTAAATTTATTTTATTTATTATTAGCCCATCAAATTGTATGCCACGATGAAAAAATACATGGAAATAAAGTGTTGATCCATATTTAACGGCATACATTAGTTAATTGTTCGAGAATACTCAATATTTATATATTATGGCAATGTTTTCAACATCAACTAAGACAGCAAAATATAAACATTCGGCAAACATTAATTAATTTTTTTTCACCTTTTAATCAATGTTTGATACTCGCTTATCAGCACTTAGTGCTGCTTGGATTTCTATACCATGTGTTTTTCATGATAAAGTAGTACCCAAGGAATGCATGCAGACACATGGCATCCATTAGTTAATTATTCTAGTTCCGAAAAAAATCTCAAATTTAGATCGATTAGCAAGTTTGGGTCTTGAGGAATAGTCTTATTCTACTTGTTTTTCACCTAAAACTCGATGGCGAAAACGGCATCCATTTAAAATAATGAAGTCTACACGTGGCATGGGCTACCTGTCTATTCATTTTGGATTGTGATGTATCCCATCGAGACATAGACGTCGTTTTATCAAAAGAACAAGAGGGCAAAGAAAAAGTAATTGCGTACCTTAGTGAAACCATGGAAATGGATGGGAAAAATTATTGCGTCACTAGAAAATAACTTTAAGCTGTTCTCAAAGCCATTGAATACTTCCATACTTTTCTTTAAATGGTTTATTAACGATAAAAAGACGATGTCGTTGCAAAACAAACTTTTATGACCTTGCCACACTGTTGTTTTTTCTCTTAACTCAAACAAAACTGGGAATTTCAATCTAGTAGTTCTTATTTTGTATTGGCCTGTCCTCGTAGTACATGAATCGAAGGTCATTCTACGTGTGACCTCCGTGAGTGAAGGTTGTCCTTTACGTTTCGAGTGATCATTAACGTTATCTTTAAACAAAAGTGATAAGTTTTTCACCGATTTATTGGTATGTCTTTCAACATATATCGATAATTATACACAAACTGTTCTATAGGCCAGTTATTGAGCCTAGTCTATTAAATATTTTGGCATCCAGAATATTTAAAATATGGCAACACAATCTACTGCCCCAAGCTTTGCTGCTGTTACAAAATCCATTCCAAGAAAAGTCACTCTGACACCCGCATCTTACCCTAGTAGGAATCAAGCGGTAGTAATAAATGCTCTTCCAGATACTGCTCTTTTTGATTACATTAAGGCAATTGGTGGAATCGTGACGCCAAAGGGAATTACTCATGCTTCCCGTATATCCAACCAACGTATTTGCATCTTTCTCGCATCCACTTCCGTCGTCGATAACCTCCTTAAAAATCATCCGACAGTTATCATTAAAGAAGAAATCGTCCCTATTCGCAGACTCATCAGCCCATCAAAAAGACTATTGATATCTAACGTCTATCCCTCAATTCCAAATCAATTCATCGAACATGCTTTGAAAAATGAACTTGGTCTCCAGCTGGCATCCCCCATCACCAACATCCGTACTGGTTCGCCCGAAGAAGACTATTCCCACATACTAAGCTTTCGACGGTCCATCTATGTAATACCCGACAAAGAAAACTTCGATATACAAACTTCAGTCGTTATACACTGTCCAATCCAAACCAACCCCCACTATCTCTTGCCTCAAAAAAATGCATTCAACTGACTCAAGCCTTGAATCTCCCCCTATAACTCTCTTATCTAATCCTCCCACACACAGCCAAGACAATACACTTCCTAGCGACGCCTTTCGAACTCCTAAATCAGCCCCAAAGAAAAAAACCACAACTTTAGAAAAAACCTCTGCTCGCTCGACTATAGAAAACTTGATTGAAAAGAACCCAACATCCTTCTCAATCACTTCGATACAACTAAATGCATTTCTGGAAAACACCTTCAGTAACAATGATTCATTAACCGAAGCTTACAAATTTACCACCAACATTATAGCTCCTCTTGAAGACCTCAGACAAATCTATTATGCAGTTCCCGATAGATCACTTAGAAATCGTATAACCCGTCTACAAAAGAAAATTAAAAGTAACATGAATCCTAGCGATGTTGCCGACATCGCTAGTCTTAAATCTATTAGCTCTAACGATTGTGACGATACCGACCTCTACTAATTAAAACTAGTAAATTCACGATCATTCAGTGGAATTGCGACGGATATTATCCGCGCCTTGAACGCTTGCAACATCTCATTTCTCTTTATCAACCTGAAATCGTTTGTCTCCAGGAGACAAATTTCACCTCATCCAACATCCCCACTCTAAAACATTTTGAAGGTTATTACTTCATCCGAACTGCCTGCACCAGAGCCAGTGGTGGAGCATCCATATTTGTATCCAAAGACCTTTATTCCACTCATCTTCCCCTTACTTCAAATCTTGATGCCATAGCTATAACTACCTTTTGTCCTCATAAACTAACCATATGCTCTATATACATACCACCCGATTACAAATTAGGAGAAGAAGAGCTTGACTTAGTTTATCAGCTCCCCCAACCATTCATAATTACTGGTGACTTCAACGCACATAACACCACGTGGGGATCTATACGTACATTTGGACGTGGTAAGGTTGTTGAGAACATACCAAATTGCACTAACTCATGCCTTCTTAATACGGGATCATATACCCACATGAATATTGCTTCCGGTACCTTCTCATCCATTGATCTAAGCTTATGTGATCCCAAAACTGCCCCTTTTCTATCCTGGCAACCAGCTGACGACTTACATGACAGCAATCATTACCCCATAATTATACGTAATAACTTAGAAGAACAAGCTTGTCTTAGAAGCTATTGGCGATTTAACAAAGCTAACTGGCCGGACTTCTCCGTGGAAGCCAAATCTCTTCTCCGTAAATTACCTACCTCAAATAATATTGATGATTCCATAAAACTATTTTCAGATGCCATAATTAAAACAGCATTGACACATGTTGGTAAAACCACCCTCATCCCCAGACATAAAATGGTTCCTTGGTGGAACTCTCAATGCAAAAAAAGCAGTGCAATCATCCAAATATGCCCTTAACTTCTATCGCAA
>CAJUYH010006861.1:0-18975 GCA_910591685.1 Galerucella tenella
TTACCACCCAAGTATTGTCAATGTCATTTGTCGTGGACATGCCCTATGAAGCCTGTGATTTATGGTTGGCAGATTGTAAGAAATGCATTATTTTGTGCGAATATCCAATAAAAAGGCGGAGAAATTTGAAACACATCATTACGATAGTTCATGTGGTAGTGGGTTTTTATAGTGTCAATGATATATTTCTATTTATTCTGCAACAATTTAACACAAGCGTGTTTAAAGTTGACAACATCGCAAATATAACGGACGCTTATTAAGCGACCGTAAAGGTTCCGTAGGTAACGTAGAACGTTATCGGTTAATAGACACTTTTAGCTGGTCATAAGTTTTTACACGTATCCGTATCCGTATTGGAGTTACGTTGACGTAAAGAAATAGTCAAGAAAGCCTTTTAAGCAGAAAACGTATCGCTTCGTTCTGTTTCTAATTGTATATCCTCAAAGTTTTTTTATTTTACCTTTTTACATTTTTGTAAAACGTAAAATGGGGGCGATATCAAAAAATCTATTGCTGCTAGACGAGGAAGATGATGTAATATAGCACAAATAGCACGGAATACTTACTTTGGTCGGGATACGGATACGTTTCAGTATACGGAGTAGGGTACGTAACAATACGTTCAACGCATCGTATCGGCTGAGACGTAACGGGTCTACACATGCGCAGTTCGTTACGTATACAGATACGTGGAAAATCTAAGACAAGCTTAAAGTCTCTAATAACCGACTCGGTTATTTCCAAGTTGCTGCGCATGCTTAGAATAACCGAAAACGTTAATTACGGGTGGATTAAGGGTTTCAAAAACTCCCTATTATAACAAAAATGATATAAAAACACGGAATCAGACCTGAAAATGGACAGTTAATTGAAAGCTTGTTGTACTTTTCACAAATATCAACCATACCTATTACTCCAAAAATAAAAATATTGATTCGAAATTTAGTTTAACAACACAAAATACTAAAGCAAAATCCAAGAAAAAGCGAAATTTTTACAAAACACGCACTGAAAATAACTAAAAAAGCAAAATAAAACCACTTGAATATCAAAGGGCTTAGACGGCAGCTGATTTGTTTTACTCGTTGCTAAGATGACGTTGACATTTCAGAGCGCCATCTATCGAATTCCACTTTTCCCAATTCCCGATTTCCGTTTGAGGTTAAACCATAAAACCATCATAAAACATATTTTATGTAAAACATAAACTTGGAAAGTTCATGTTAACAGCATGGTTCGAAAGAAAATAGATAATAGAATTCGGGTATTAATCGAAAATGGGGTTAAACTTGGTCATAGAACGTTATTTGTCATTGTTGGTGATAAAGGAAAAGATCAGGTGAAAGGAACATATGAAATTATAATATAATAGTAATTTTCATTTAAAATGGTTAACTTTTAGGTAGTGATTTTACACCACATGTTGGCTAAGGCAGATGTTAAAGCTAGACCAACGGTATTATGGTGTTACAAAAAAGAACTCGGATTTAGCAGTCATAGAAAAAAAAGAATGAAGCAAATTCAGCACAAAGTTCAAGCAGGAAAATTAAGTGTTAATGAAGATGATCCATTTGAGTTGTTTTTGGCTTCTACAAAAATAAGGTTCTGTTATTATTCAGAAACACATAAGATCCTTGGAAATACCTTTGGAATGTGTGTTCTACAGGATTTTGAAGCTTTAACTCCAAACTTACTAGCTAGAACTATTGAAACTGTGGAAGGGGGTGGCTTGGTAGTTTTATTATTGAGATCTGTAACTTCTCTAAAACAACTTTATACTATGAGCATGGATGTACATCAGAGATTCAGAACAGAAGCTCATCAAGATGTAATATGCCGATTTAATGAAAGATTTTTATTGTCTTTAGCATCTTGTAAACGTTCCTTAGTAGTTGATGACCAGCTATCGGTCCTTCCCATAGCATCACATAATTTACATGTTACCCCTGTAGAAAATGTACAAGAAGTTGATGAAAACATTACTGAACTAAATGATTTGAAAGAACAGTTGAGAGATACACAACCTGTAGGAAACTTGGTAAACCTATGTAAGACTGTAGATCAAGCTAAAGCATTACTTAAATTTATAGGTAAGGTTTTAAAATTTGTTTTTATTATAGGCATTATAAATTTAATTACCCTTTATTGTAGAAGCAATTTCAGAAAAAACTCTTACATCAACAGTATCCCTAACAGCATCAAGAGGAAGAGGAAAATCTGCAGCACTGGGATTAGCAGTTTCTGCAGCAATAGCTTTTGGATATTCAAATATTTATGTTACAAGTCCTAGTCCTGAAAATTTAAACACATTTTTTGAGTTTGTTTTCAAAGGCTTTGATGCTTTGGAATATCAGGAGCACATTGACTATGGTCTTATGCAGAGTACTAATCCTGAGTTTAATAAAGCTGTTATTAGAGTTAATGTATTCAGGGAGCATAGGCAAACTATTCAGGTAGATTATTAATCTTGTATAATAGGTTTAATTACATAAAATACCAATATTTTTATAATTTGTATATTTTTTTAAGTATGTTCATCCCACAGACAGTCAAAAACTGTCACAAGCCGAATTATTAGTAATAGATGAAGCTGCAGCCATACCATTACCATATGTTAAGTCCATGCTAGGGCCATACTTGGTGTTTCTAGCTTCAACTATTAATGGTTATGAAGGAACAGGTAGATCCTTATCACTGAAACTATTAAATCAACTTAGGATACAAGCAGCACCCATTGGAGCAAATACAAATGCAGTAAACAAGAAAGATTCTGGAGCAGCTACTGGAAGAACATTGCATGAGGTAGGATTTTGATATTGTTTGAAATGTACTTTGTTAATTTCCATTTTATTTAGGTTTCCTTGAATGAATCAATTCGTTACAAACCTGGAGATGCAGTAGAGACATGGCTGGTTAAATTGTTATGTTTAGATTCTACATCAGTTACAACTATTCCATCAGGCTGTCCCCCAACTGATAACTGTGATTTATATTACATTAACAGGGATACTCTTTTTTGTTATCACAAAGCTTCTGAAGAATTTTTACAGCGAATTGTGGCATTATATGTGTCTTCACATTATAAGGTAAGAAATATTATTCTATAAATCATTATCTATTGAAAAACATTGCTTATTACAGAATACACCAAATGATCTACAAATGATGTCCGATGCTCCTGCACATCATCTTTTTTGCCTATTAGGTCCTGTAGATCCAAACCGGCGAACTTTACCTGAAGTATTGGTAATAGTCCAAGTATGCCTTGAAGGTGAAATTTCAAAAAACTCTGTCCAGGAGGGGTTCTCAAGGGGTAAAAAGGCATCTGGAGACTTGATTCCATGGACTATTGGACAACAGTATCAAGATGAAGATTTTCCAAAACTGGCTGGAGCTAGGATAGTAAGGATAGCAACACATCCGGATTATCAAGGAGTAAGTATAAGCTGTAAAGTACATTAAAACTATAGTTTGGCAAGTTTATCTGAGACTACGGGGCATCGGTAAGAGGCGAGGAAACATCTGTCATAAACGTACAAATGGCGTATGGTACCTATTTTACCAAGTAAAATTGAAAATACAAAGGTCACTGACAATACCAACGCCACTGGATAAATCAATATCAGTCAATTGACGAAGTGAGAGGAAAGAACACACGCACGCGCTTGCCAATAAGAAGTCATCTTTAGATCATAATCACCAATTATGTAATTAGGACGGTATGGTCATTTTGGTTTTCGTACAACGCTGCCAGAGCTTGAAGAAGCCCATAACAGATTTGGAAAAGTTCTCATCTTTTAATATTCATAAATTGAAAAAATAATGTTAATAGAAAGAATCCAAGGAAACAAGTACATTGAAGAATTAACGTTAATCATATTGTTAATAATAAAAAGTCCCTTTCCTAATTATTATCACTACATAATTAGCACTTCAGCTTTTTCATAGTTAAACATGGCAATATCAAATGTTTTGGACTGCATTCCTTTCACGGCCCCAGATAAACTTGCCAAAGTATAAGTATGTTCTTGCATGTACTGTAGGTTAGTAAATAAAGTAAAATTTTGGTAAATTGACTGTTTTTTTCAAAACACAATGACATTTCAGATGGGGTATGGTGCAAGAGCTTTAGATATTCTTAAAAAATATTATGAATTCAAAATACCAAATTTGGAGGAAGAATCTGAGTTGCCAAAACAAGACATTGATAATGTACATGATTCAGAAGTAGGTTTATTGAAAGAAAGTATTGAACCCCGCAAATCTTTACCGCCTTTACTGTTTAAACTTAGTGAAAGACCTCCAGAGAAATTGGATTACATTGGAGTATCTTTTGGAATTACTGAACAGTTGTTGAAATTTTGGAAAAAGGCGGGGTAAGTTCAATGACTTTTTAGAAATCTGTCAACTTTTTACTACAAGATAATGTAGCCAAATCAGGACTTCACCATACTCTACTGTATATGTAAACAAAAAATAATTTTTTCAGCTATGTTCCTGTATATCTTCGACAAACTACGAACGATTTAACTGGTGAACATTCTTGCATAATGTTGAACATACTAAATACAGAAGAAATACAGGAATCAGATTGGCTAGCTGCTTACTGGACAGATTTTCGTAGGAGATTTATAAATTTGTTGGCCTACCAATTTAGTAAATTTTCACCTAGTCTATCTTTAGGGGTACTGTCGAATAAAAATATTAAATTAAGAACTAAAAGTAAGTAGTTAACATCTATTTATAGTTGGGTGTGCACAAAACCTTTTTAGTATTGAGTCGTTATTTTGTGTAATTTGGATTACATTGTAGCTCCATATTAATATCAACTACCTACTTTGATGAATCAGAAAATAGTATCCATTAACATACTAAAAAGTAAAAAGTGATTTTTTTAGGTTTAACTAAAGCAGAATTAGACATCCACTTTATGAAGTATGATCTAAAAAGATTAGAAATGTACAGTAACAATTTGGTTGATTATCATCTTATAATGGACCTGATGCCTACATTGGCAAAACTATTTTTTCTGAATAATTTGGGAGATGTTCAAATGTCTGCAGTACAGTCAGTAAGTTGATACTTTTACCTTAGGTTTAATGCATTTGAATCATTTTGCAAATATTCACCCAACCATACCACACACATAATTTTTTAATTACATTAGGCAATTCTGATGGGCCTTGGACTCCAACACAAAACAGTGGATGACTTGGCAAAGGAACTAGAATTACCTTCCAGTCAACTTTTAGGCCTCTTCAATCGTTTAATAAGACGTTGTAGTCAGTACCTTATTGGTGCTGTAGAAGAAGACATTGAAAGACAGCTTATACCAAGAAAGAACTCAGATGATATTAATATGACACCATTCCCCCAAAGCGTTGAAGATGAACTTGAAGAAGCTGCTAAGGAATTAAAGAAGAAACAAAAGAAGGAATTGGAGAAATTGAAAAATGAGAATTTGGAACAGTTTACTATTAAAGGCGGAGAAGATGAATGGACCAAAAATTTGACAGGGAAAGGAAAGAAATCTATTATTACTATTAAAAGGTATGTTATTTTTTAAATTAAAAATTCTTTAAAAAAAACCAAAAATAGTTATTTATGATACAAGTGCGCAAAAGTACTTCATGTACAAGTGTCATACAAAAGTTTATCTACGAGCACATGGAGAAAAAATAAAAAAATGTGCTCTGAAGGGGTTGAAAAACATAAAAATGAATTTTCTATAAACAAATATATACACAACGAATTCTAATTATTTAAATCCATATTTACAGTAAAATGAGGACAATTATTTAAATTACTAATTATAACATGGGGTAATTTCTATTTTTTCCAAGTATCAAATATTTTTCACTATGTCTGACACTTCTGTCAAATTTACTGTCAGCAAAAAAGTTTATACAACAAACGACTAAATTCAAGGCAACTAGATAATCATGAAGCTAAAAAGTGTGTTAAAATGATAATTTTTTACTGAATATAGTAACCAATCAAATTACATAATTTCAAGTCATGTGTCAAATTTCATCCAATCACCGCTGTATTATAGCCATAATACCCTACATGTGGTGTTTTCAGTTTGGTGTTTATTTTTTATTAAAAATTAATTAAACGTCAAACTGACAACTGGATTAAAAATGTCGCGAGTATTTGGTATTGCATCTAACCATTCAATTAATTTACCAATTGTACTTCTCACAACTGTAGTTTTGAATAAAAATGAATAATATTTGTTTGATTATAACTAATAAATTATTAAACGTCAGATTGACAATCAATTTTTTGATATCTACAAAGTAAAAAATTATCTTATCGGGTCTTGATAAATACTCAAAATTTTGTCGTAGAGAATCCTTCAAGCGTGTTGCTCAAAGATAATAGCCCTCGGCCTGCGGCCTTGGGCTATTATCAAGCAACACGCTCTCAGCATTCTCTATGACAAAATTATCTCGGTATTATCAAGACCCTAGGGGTATTACTACTGAAAACCCCATTTAAAAAGCATTGGTCATTTACGCACGCTTTTGGGTGTTATAATGGAAGTCCCATATAAAAAACATTGTTCATTTACGCACGCTTTTTAACGTATGTATAATGTATGATTTCACACATTTTTTTTGGTTCGTAAATGTCTAATTTTGCTGGTGATCGTAGATAAACTTGTTTACAAAATAGTATAAAGTTTTGTTCTGTTTTTCTTAATTTTTCAAATCAAATTTCATTGAAGAATAAATAAAGCTAGGTATTTGGTAATGTAACTAAATACTGGATCTGAAAATTAAACTAATTACACAATATTGTTTTAGTTCATCAGATTCTAATGAAGAGTAAATATAATAATTACCTAATGGAACATTTTAAATAATTTTTGTTTTATTCCAGTGGCGAGAAACGAGTACATGAAAGTAATAACATAGAAGAATTAGACTTGAGTGTTAAAGTTAAGAAAAAAAAGTTCAAAAATAAGAATAAAAATAGAACTTTGTGATGAAAAGTAATAAACGCATTTTATTTCAAGTTTTTTCTTTGTGAAAATGTCTTCTTTGGAAAAGCGAAAATATGTGGCGTTCTTGTAATATTGATTAATTGGTTTCTATAGTAAACCCAGTCAAGATTTTAAGTCTTCATCACCTCATCCTTTAGATTGTACCAAAGAATACCTAACAAGAAGTGAAGCACAGCGAAAATCCTTTGATGTTTAAGGGACATAAATAAATAACCTTGACGGTGACAGCTAACTTTAGCATACCCTGAGAATCATAAAATATGCTCACAGCTTTACTTGAATTACACTGGAAAAAAAAATTTTTGCATGAAGTTTTGTTTTATCAAACATATTATATAGGTATTTCTGCACTTTTCGTGTACAATATACACGTAAAATAGATCAGTAAAAAAATAATTTCAACTCACAAGCAAACTTTAATCTAATTTGGGTCTGAGGCCCACATATAACACATGACGACCAAATTTAAAGATGGCTTCCGCAGACTCGCTTTTTTCCGAAGTTTCGCTTCTTGTCTTTTGATGTATTTTTTGGTTTTATCATTTTCTATAAAAAGAAATAGTCTGACAACCTTACGGGCTCATAATTGAACAGTTTTTCGTAATTTTGGACTAAACGTATAGATGTCTATATGATAGTTTGTGGTATGCTACGATACGGCTGTATATTTTTGTGGCTCCCGAATTTTATTTTATTTTCCAGTGAATTATATTAAACATAAAGGTGAAAGTTATACCTAATTATAAAAAAATTTGCGGACTATCCTGTGGGTATTTGTGTTTACAAGTTATAGGAATTTTGAAGCTAATATTTATGAAATTCAACCATATTAAAAAGTAGTTGAAAACTGGACTGACTTTTTTCCCATCACTTAACAAATAAATAAATATCATTAGGCCAGGAACTTAATGAGCAAATAAAATTATTGTGACATCTAAATGTGATGTGAAAAGTGATGTTAGGTTAATAAGTATGCGAAAAATTTGTAAATTTTGCAAGAAAAAAGTAGTATTGTCGTTGGATTGTAGTGTCTGTAAGACCAGCTTTCACCCCAGTTGTGGAATACAGGCAGGAGCTGCGAACAGCGAAAATAAAGTTATTTGTTGCACAAAGCGAGAAAAAAGTGAGGTTAAAGCGATGGATGAAAAACAAATGAAGAGCCTACTAGAAAAATCTTTTGCCCACCACTTTGTTCCACGGTATGACCAGCTTTCACCCCAGTTGTGGAATACAGGCAGGAGCTGCGAACAGCGAAAATAAAGTTATTTGTTGCACAAAGCGAGAAAAAAGTGATGTTAAAGCGATGGATGAAAAACAAATGAAGAGCCTACTAGAAAAATCTTTTGCCCACCACTTTGTTCCACGGTTGAAAAAGAATTGGGTGATCTAAAAAATCTATGCAGTTCTTATCAGACAGCTTCGAAGAACAAAAAACTCAGTTCGAAAAAACGCCTGGAGAAGTTAAACACCTTAAACAGGTCAACCAAAGATTAAACGAAAGAGTGGAAACTTTGGAGGAAAAACTAAACCAAATGGAGCAGAGAGAAAAGGAGAGAAATATAGTTGTGTCTGGAATACCAAAACAAAACAAAGAACTAAGTGAAACAATGAAGAAAGTGATTGGAGCACTAAAAGTGAATATAAAAGACGGAGATGTGCAGGAAATATATAGACTAAATAATACAAATGAAGATTCACCAATACTTCTTAAATTAAAAACCAAAATCATAAAAAATGAATTAACAACAAAAATTAGGGAAGTAAAGGGAATTAAATTAAATGAATGCGGACTAAAAGGAGGAAGAGGAAACATATACTTTAATGAAGACCTAACAAAACAGAACCAACTGCTATTTAAAAAGGTGAGAGAAATAAGAAAGGAGAAAAAATATCATAGAGCATATGTCTCAAACGGCAAAGTATATCTCAAGAAACAAGAAACCGATAAACCACTGAGAATTAGAAGTGAGCTAGATCTGGATTAGAAAAAAAAAAAACTTTACTATGAAAAATGGCGACTGAAAATCTGAATATACTATACATTAACATAAGGAGTCTAAGAAATAAAACCAATGATCTCAAAGATATATTATTAACCAGTAAAAAAACAATACAAATTATAATACTCACTGAAACCTGGATCTATCCAAATGAAAAAAACTATTTTAACATCACATCATATACAGCGGTACATGACTGTCGTACAACTAAAGGAGGGGAACAAGCATATATGTTAGAGATGGAATAAACTATGTACTAAACACCAAAGACAAAATATCTGCAGACGATTGTAACATAGTCTCTATCTACTTACCTTAAGAGAAACTAACAATATATTCAGTCTATCGACCACCAAAAAACAGATGCAATGCGTTCTTACCAGAGATTGATCAACTATTTGAACAGCAAAAAGGACAGTGTATTTTTGTGGGGGATATGAACCTGGACCTACTAAAAAAATCACAAACCATTAACGAATATAAACAAATTATAACAATGAACGGATTTCATGTACAAAACATACTCAATCAAAAAAATGCCACCCGAACCACGAACAGTAGTGCGTCTATATTAGATCACGTAATTGTAATTACAAACAAGAATATAATATGCACTATGAAGTTAGAAGATCACAATATATCGGACCACAAAATTATATATATAGGTATATATCGAAAGCTTGGATTAAATACTTATAACAGTACACTTATACGTTTTATTGCTGCACTCCCTAAAAATATCTCCACAGAAGTTACTTTCTAACTAGTCAGCAAATACTACCCTTCAATTCTATATATATATATATATATATATATATATAGACATTAAAAAACTCAGGATAAAAAATATCAAACAAGGAATCACAAAAACCTATCTCGATAAAACAGCATGGCAAAATATAATGAAGGAAGAACTAAATAAAAATGAAGTAATAGTTATTTACGTAGCTAGTTATAAAAAGAGCGATATTGTTCAACAAGCGTAATATTTGCCAAAACGAGCGCAAGCGAGTTCTGCAAATTACGCGAGTTGAATAACGTAAGAATTTTATCCGTCTAGCCTCCTTTCACAACGCGCGATAAGGAACTTCGTTCCAAAAAAAGACTCGTAAATTTTATAGACACAACATTCAAATTTGATAAAAGTCAGTATGGATTTCAAAAACGGAGTAGCACACTTGGAGCAACGGTAGATTTACTGGAATACATCACAAGCAAGCTCAATGAGAACAGATATGTGGTTACTGTGTTTATTGACTTACAAAAAGCATTTGACACTGGATATTGCATTACTGCTAGAAAAATTACAGAACATGGGATTTCGTAGAAAATGTCATGAACTCATATTCCACGGGAAGAAGGCAACAAACCTATGTCAATGGTGAAATGAGTGATGAAAAAAGTGTCGAAGTAGGTATACCTCAAGGGTCAGTCTTGGGCCCACTTCAATACCTATTACATGTACAAAGTCCAAAATATGCAGGGTTAAGAGTAAAGAACTACAAATACTGCGATGATACAGTTCTTGTTTTCTCGGGAGTAAATAGGATCGATTTTGAACAAAACATAAACAGTGATCTTGAAAGATACTACCAGTGGCTGTGCTACAATAAATTAACTATAAATGTGGAAAAGACTGTTTATATGGTTCTACATCAAGTGGGAAAAAAACAGATAAATCCTAAAATAAAAATAAATGACTGTAATCTCAAATAAGTTGAACTATATAAATACCTAGGCCTTGTAATAACTGAAAATTCAACATGGAATGCCCATACAGACAGTATCATAAAAAAAGTCGGCGATGCAACCATATGCTAAGTAAAAATGCTAGATATCTACTATATAATAGCTTTATTGAACCCTATATAAGATATCTCATACCATGCTATGGAAATGCTAGTGCTGAAGTGATAAACAAACTGCACAGACTACAAAATAAAGCAATAAAAACCATATTAACAAAAAACTATAATACATCAAGTGACACTTTATATAAAGAATACCCATTTCTCAAACTAGATAAACTAAAAAACTTTGAACAAACTAAACTTGTTTATAAAATACAGAATAACCTAATTAAAACCAATTTGCAACTAAAACAAAATAAAGACTTTCATAATTATAACCTACGAACTAAAGAAAGACTCAGAAATAACTTTGCAAGGACAAAAAAAGGACAGGATTCTCCTATTTATCGAAGTGTATGTACATATAATGCTGTACCAGAGACAGTTTTTGAAGGAAGTGAGAAAGTTGTGTCCATAGCCTCAAGAAATTTTTCAAGGATCAGAGACAATAATTGATTGATCAGTATTGTAAAAACCTGACTCATATATTTTTTATTATTGAATCTGTTACTATACATTAAAAGCTAAGGCCTCGGTGCCAGATTTATTGTAATCTGATTAGAGGTCAGAAATAAATGTTTTTCAAAAAAAAAAAAATTTTTAGATGGCGCTGAATAGAATATTTCACTTCGAATTAGGAAAGATGTCTGTTTATTTTGAGTGATTATGTTATTAAACGCTAGATGTTACTGACGACACTTTGTATTTGTGAGTCCATTTTCCAAACCAATCTACCTGCAGCACAAAAAAAATTGTTTTTTTTCTACACCCACATGTATATTATCCGTTTACAGAATGGAAATGTAGACCATATCCGTTAACTGAACGTATATGATTTCATATACATCCTAGAACGTATATGAAATCCACCAATCAGCATTCGCGTTTAGTACTCGTCACTCATCTTTTTTTCAATTTCAAGAAACGTCAAAATATCTTGTCAAAAAAAGTCTCTCCCAGAAGCACTGGATCAAGAATATTTTTTTACAGAAGTGAACTTAAATAAAATAATCCGTATAAATTAATAACAAATACTTAAAACAGGATAAAATGGGTATTTAAGGGACTACCATCAGTTCTTATAAAAGTATGTAATACTTCCGACGTTATATTACCATAAACCTCGATAGTCGAGTGGTAAACATACCATTCTCCCATGCGGTAGACCCGGTTTCGATTCCCCGTGAAGAATTTTTTTATTGACAATTTAATTTTCAAATAATTATTCTGCTTGATATTGATAACGACAAGAGGTAGACGCTTGAAATATTTAGCAGAATATTTATTATTATAGATAAAGGTACGGTACCCTTCGTGCGGGAGTCCGACTGGCAGCATCTACTTATAACAAGCATCGTATATTTAAAAGGGGAAACCGTAACATTATACAAATTGTACATTTAAAAACTGTACGTTTATCACAAAAAATTAGTGAAGACATAAAATTGAATTGGTACGATTATGAATAAACTTGTTGAAAATTTTTAATTTCAAGTTATATAAGTATATTTCACAGTTCATTGAAATGTTTATTTTCTCGATTTTTCTTTAATGAGTCGTAGAAAAAATATACTGTTCGACTCGTGTGGATTGTCCATATCGCATTCGAACGATTGAGCACTCCGCCTACGGCGTCGTGCTCAAACGTCCTCGTGCGATATGGCCATCATATCCACACTAGTTGCACAAACTACTATCGTTGATTGAGGAGTTTGGGAAGATACGCAATGCAATACATTTATTTGTAGCAGACGACGTTTTTCATTCTCCTTACGCCGATTGACCCCTGGCCCTAGTCACGACATTTGTAAGGTGGAGCCTCTGGTGGCCCAACAAGGAAACTCTCATTTTATCTCACGTCTCGCCAGATGCAGCATAACAAAAGGTTTAAAATAAATAAATAAGTATTAATTGCTATGAAATGGCAACAATACGGGATTCGTACTCGGCGCTTAGCGTTTATTGAGATAATGACGTTAGGATAATGTTTGAAGGAACTATTTGTCGTCGATTTATGTATGAAAACCGTATGTAAAAGTCGCACTAAACACCAAATCATAATTTCCAGTATTATGAAATGAATTCATGTATATCCGCTGAAAAATAACATTTTACCGTTCAATCAACTGTTTCATAAAATGCAAATGGTAGAAGGAGTAAAGTAGGTACCTACCACCTTAAAAAGTAAATAAAACAAAAATCTGTTCTATATTAGTATATCTTTATTTAATTATTATTATTGTTTGCGCCAATACTAAAAATTTGATTCCTTAGTAATAGGCAACATACCTTGCTTGTAAAGACCGGTCCGATATAGATAATTAATATTATTAGAAAAAGTAGTTCATATAGTGAGTTGGAATAAACACATCTGAATAAGCAATCATCGTCGAAAAATATCGTTTATAATTACATATAGTAGCATTTTTCAATCTGAAATCATCGTGAATTTAAGTGAAACATTGTGTAAACTACGAGTTAGTCAATTTCCTCGATTTACCCTATTTACCCGTACCTTAATTCCTAGTTTTATTTGGCAAAACTTGGACAGGACAGCCGAAGTTGGGGTTCACCTAAATATTTGGTAAGTGTTCCATTTAGCATATAAATTAGAATCTACAGTCCGCTATTAGGATATAGAATCATATCATACATTCTTTGGTCCTTATCGAACCGGATTTAGTATTAATTGTAAAATATAGCCGGAATCACTTACAATAAAAAGTTGAAGTTCGTAGTTTTAATTAGTTGAAAGTAAAAACGATATTTTGGATATTGTTCGTGTGTTAGATTTTGGGCTTATTCAACCAATAATATAGAAAGCTTCAATTATTAATAGGTAATTTTTATAGTCGATTTGATTTAAATATAGAATAGAATAGATTCCTCCTAAATAGCTCGTTTTATAGTAGAGTCAAATCGTCAAATAAAACATATTTTATCGTTTAGTAATTTAATCCAACATTATCTTTTCATGAGTAATTCAGTTGTTGTTTTTGTGCAATAAATTATTATTGGGGCTAATATTCCAGTACATTTCGTTACTCTGATAGTAGAGATACAAAATGACACAAAAAGAAAAACAATTAAGAATTTTAGTTGCAAAAAAGGAACAGTATTTTGCCAGAATTCAACGTTTGTTCGATAATAGTAGAGATGTTTCAACGCCAGAAAAGGCAAATCAATTTCTCATTAGATATGAGACTTTAGAAACAACTAAAACCAACTTTTTAGATATTTTAGATCAAATTAACACACTAGAGTATGAGATAAATGACAAATTTGTTCCAAATTATCAAATTTTAGAAACATTTGACGAATTGATTTGTTATATTGAGTGTGTAGCTAAAAAGGTAAATGTTGATATTGCTAGGGAATCACAACCATTACGTCAGAATAGTAGTAAATCTAGTCGTAAATTACCGGAATTACCGCTTCCGAAATTTAATGGTGATAATAAAGATTGGCCTTTGTTCATCGAATGTTATAATAATATGATACATAACAATTGTGAGTTGACTGATATAGATCGAGTTCACTATCTGATAGGTTGTTTAACTGGTAGCGCTCTGTCTGTTTGCTCAGGTATTGCTCCCACAGGCGATAATTATAGAATTATTTTCCAAGCTCTTAAAGATAAATTTGAAGACAAACGTGTCATAGCTAATACGTTTTTAGACCAATTATTCAATTTTAAGCAAGCTCAACATGAAAATGATACCACTTTAAATTTATTTTTAGAAAAATTTCATCCTGCAGTTACGGCATTACGTCAATTAGATATTCCTGACTTATCAGACTATATTTTAGCCTATTTAGCATTTCAAAAAATCAATCCCGAGACTCAAAGATTATTTGAACATACTAGAAGAAGTTCTGAAATGCCTTCTTACAATGATATATTAACTTTTGTAAAAGAGCAAGCTAAAATTTGTACTAGAACAAGTAGTGGTCTTAAATCCAATAGTAGTAATAATAAAAATAATTCAATTATTCATAGTAGCAGTCATTTAAACAATAGCAAAGCAAGGGTAACTCACTCCTTTGTCGTTCAAGGAAATTCTAGTAGTTATAATTGCGTGATATGCAAAGAAAATTCGCATTCAATACTTATTTGTCCCAAATTCTTAGAATTGTCCCCCGAAAAACGCTACCATGTTGTTAGAGAGAATAATTTATGTTTAAATTGTTTATCTAGGCACAAAGTTATTAACTGCAAAAGCAACTATACTTGTAGAATTTGCCAACGTAAACATCATAGCTTGTTACATTTCAAATCCTCGATGCAAAGTATAGCCAATAGTGCAGGTAAGTCTGACCAACCAATCAGTAGTAACGCGGAGACAAATGATCCTAAGGTCTCTGAAATTTGTAAAAATTCCACCGCAGGCCCTTCTTCTTCTACTTTAAATAAAAATGGCGGTACTTCCATGGAATATCCATTACCTCCAGTAGTGAATTGTTGTTCGGTTACCCATAGTCACAAAAACTCTTCTTCTAGCAATACTGTCTTATTGTCCACAGCGAAAGTGCATGTTCTAGATAGTTTCGGTAATTTTCACGATGCCCGATTTCTAATTGATAGCGGTAGTCAGGCAAATTTTCTTTCCCTAGAATTAAGTCGTCGTTTGAAATGTCCTCTAATGAAATGTCATTCTCATGTTTATGGAATTGGGTCCGCTAGTAGTTCCGTATATGGATGTTCAACTATAGTAATAATTTCGCGAGTGGACACCACCAAACGGTATCCTTTGGAGGTACTGATTGTTGACAAAATTGCAGATCAGTTACCTGCTTCTCGCGTCGATTTAAGTGCTTTATCACATTTGAAATCGCTTCCTTTAGCCGATGGTAATTTTCATTTTCCGCAAAAAATTGATGGAATTCTTGGAGCTAATATGTTTGCTCATTTGATATGCAACAAACGAGTTGTAGGTCCACCAAACACCCCAGTGGCAGTAGAAACCACTTTAGGTTTTATAGTAATGGGCTCAGCTCCCATTGTATCCTCATCTATTGATACTCACAGTTTTTGTACCATTTTAGAGCCCTCTCTTGAAAAATTAGTTAAAAAATTCTGGGAGGTTGAAGATTTTCCAACTTCTTCAGTGATAGTAGACCCAGTTGATTTGGAATGTGAGAAAATCTTTAAATCCACCTATAGTCGAGATCACTCCGGAAGGTATACAGTGTCGTTACCTTTCAAATTAGATAGTTCTTTATTAGGAAATTCATACACCACAGCTCTCCGACGATACTTATCATTAGAAAGGAAGCTGAATAATAGTCTCAACCTTAAATCAAAATACACAGAAATAATTCAAGATTACATAGTCCAAGGTCACATGTCCAAAGTAGTAGAAAATGATAGTTCAATGGTACAATATTTCATTCCTCATCACGCAGTCTTTAAAAATTATTCCCAAACAACTCCAGTCCGTATTGTTTTTGATGGATCGTGTAAGACGGACACCCTGTATTCATTAAATGATTCACTCTATACTGGTCCTAAATTACAGTCTGACGTCTGTACAATGTTCTTGAACTTCAGATTATTTGAAGTCGCTCTTACCGCCGACATTCGGCAGATGTATAGGCAAATAAATTTACACCCAGATCAACGAAGATTTCAAAGAATTTTGTGGAGATTCTCTCCAAATGAGCCCATAGAGATTTATCAATTGAACACTGTTTCGTTCGGAGTTAAAGCTTCGCCTTTTCTAGCTCTCCGAACTGTACGCCAATTAGCTGACGATGAAGGAACGTCGTTTCCTTTAGCATCTGAAGTTATTAAAAGAGACATGTACGTAGATGATCTTGTTTCTAGTGTATCTTCAATTAGTTTAGCGCTTGATTTGTATAATCAATTGATTGAATTATTTAGTAGAGGTGGTTTTCAATTAGTAAAATGGGCCACCAATTCACAAAGATTATTAGAAAAAATTCCTCTTGACAATAGAACCACTAATGTGGTGAACTTTGATACAGATTCTCTGAAAATACTTGGTTTACAATGGCATCCGAGTTCGGATTCTTTGTCATTTTCTTTTGACCTGGTTGATAAACCTTGTACTAAACGTAACATTTTGTCCACTGTGGCTCGTTGTTACGATCCTCTAAGCTTTTTAGCTCCTGTCACATTATTAGACAAACTTTTGATAAAAGATTGTTGGATTGGCCAGCTGAATTGGGATAATCCCTGCCCTCCTGATGTAGTCCACCGTTGGAATCATTTTCTACAGGATTACATCATCTTTTAAACTTCAAAATCCCTCGTCATATAGGTGTTGTGTTACATCAGCCAATCATTTTAGTAGGTTTCGCAGATGCATGCTTAACATCCTATGGGGCGGTCGTTTATCTTCATAGCATAAATTCCAATGGAGAAATTCAAGTTCATCTCCTTTGCGCGAAATCCAAGGTTTCTCCAATGAAAGTAGTCACAATTCCTAGATTGGAACTTTGTGCATCTCATTTACTCGCCAAACTTCTGAGATTTATAATAGATTGTTATGAATCTCGACTAAATATTACTCATATTTTCGCCCTGTCGGATTCTACTGTCACTCTCAATAGGGTATTTGACAATTTTTTTTAAACACCATTAGAAGATTGTCTGGCCTCAGTTAAGTACTCCAAATTTTTTTCAAATTTTTTACTAAGCGGGAAAGTTGCCAAAACCAACTTTAAAAATTTTATATTTAAATAGCGCGCCAAAACGCGCTGATTTTTTATGACGTCAGTGATCTTGTCGCTCCGCCTACCGCATCCCGGCGGGCCTATTCTGTAACTTGCGACTGGCGATAATTGCGCAATTGTCGCTGTCAAACGCGGATTTCGTATTCTCGAAGAAGCAACTGCGACCGCGATCGCAATTTATTTGTTAACTGCCTCTAGTGAGCAATTGGTTAACTAAAAAAGTGCATTTTTCAGTTGTTCAAGTGAAAAATAGGTATTCTGCGATTGCAACTGTCGAATAGCAATCACAATTTTAGTAGTTGTAGTTGAGTTGCTTGATAATTAAACCAAGTTTTCTTAATAGAAATAGAAGGTAAGTAATAAATTATAACATTTCGTCAATAATAAACATGTTTTATTTGTACAAATAGTAATTTAGTGGGCTCACTAACTGCCCTCAGAAAAGTGGACACTCCAACCTAATATTTAATTACAATTACTTACCACCACAATAAAAGAAATAATAGCTATTATTTGTTTTCTTTTATAGTAATGGCTCGTGCACTTATGATTATTGAGGCAGCAGAAGCTCAAAATAGGAGGGCGGAGAATATTCGTATGAGACAGATGAGATACAATCTACGGTCTCAGGCGAGACCTTTAGACCTAACAGATGCAGAGTTCATGGCACATTATAGATTGAGTAAAAATGTTTTTCAAGAATTGTGTCATGAACTTGCACCTTTACTCCCTGGTGCTCATAGAAGGACTAAGATCTCTGTGGAATGTAAAGTGAGTATTATTACACAGTACCTACTTTTACCTGATAATTATGAGAACTATTTAACTATTTTAGCTGTTAACCGCCCTTTCATTTTATGCAACTGGTTCATATCAGATACCTGTTGGCATGAGCTATCTACACTAGGGTGGGCCGAAATTTTTTTATTTTATTTTTTCTTTACGCTATACCGAAAAAAAGTTGTCTCTAGGATAGGTTATTAACATTCAACAAAGAAAAAAATTTTGTACATAACCCCCAGCTAGCGCATTACACTTGAAATTTTGAAATTTTTCGAAAATCACAAGATTTTAAAGATTTCTTAAAAGTACCTAAACACCTACATATTGTGCTGCTATAGTGAAAATCATTTATAGAAGAGTTATAAAAACACACTTAATTATTGAAAAGGTAGTATTTGTTTAATCTGAGGTAGCGCAAAGCGCTTCAATATCGTTAATTTATCACTTGTTGAGTGCCCGCCGGCTATGGCTTGGTGCGGCATATATCTTGCTTGAGCCCACCACTCTTGTCTTTTTAGCTTTATAATGTTGATACAACAAATACCTAAAGGAATAATATAAATAAATAGATAATATTATATACATTTATATAAGAGTTTATTAATAAATTACAATATGTATTGAGAAA